>PVKC010050114.1:0-10621 GCA_004027635.1 Crocidura indochinensis
TTTTTTTTTTTAAGGATTAGAGTCAAAGCAGCACCGTAAAAACTGTGTTAGAGTTACAGTTTTTGTTTGCATAGGCCCACCAAAATATGAGGGACATGGAAAGGAAAAGCCTTGGCCTAAATACAAGGAGACCCTTCCCCTGAAGTTTTCTGGCAGAAGACCAACTCTAGGCTCCAGGCAAACTAGTTTGTCCAATCCATGTCATTGTCTGTAGTGCCAATACACTTTTATTTTTCATAGTCTCTGTTGTTGGCATCATGTTTCTGTATTAAAGATCCTGGAATTGCAGATTACTTCTTATGTGTGATCAGATATTTATATCTCCTCTTTTATGTGGCAGGAATATAAAATATTACTGTTATAATTTATCTTTTACTGCCAGGGATGTGTGTAGTCTCTGTAATCTTGCAGAAAGATCCATATTTAATATGACATGGAGTACCACCGTCTCTATCAACAAGCAAGACTTAAGGGTGGTGGTACTTATCATGTATTGGGAGCTGACATGAGAGAGAACCAGGAATCTTTAATCAAAATGGAAACTAATCCAGCTACTTCAGACTCCTGCAACACTTCTCCCAATTCTGCCCTTGAGTGATACATTTTGCAATAGAGTCCTTCTCTTCTACTTGTCAGGGGTATGGCTAGAAGGTATTTGGCCCATATTTAAAAATAAAAGTCATGATGAAGTCACCCATATATCTGGCTGGCCCTATCTTGGGTATCAGGAACAGAGGAATGCTCAATTTCTTGCTGCCAGCAGGGTAAGACACCTAGCTGTCATTGGACAGAACAATTCATGACACAAAGATTTCCCCAGACAGACTGAAGGACTTGTAGCATCTGTCTTTAGTCATGGGAACTGTAACAAAACATGCTCAGGTGTCTATTTGAACATAAAGCATGGAGTGGCCATTTAAATATTATGTTCTGGGCTGCATGGAGTTCTATGCATGCCAGGGCAAGGAGTACAAAAAAAGTTCCATCCCTTCTTAGAATAAACTAGTGTTTGAGCCCAGTGCCAAGATAAGCATCCACAATGATTTTTTGTTTTTGTTTTGTGAGTCTCTCATTTTTTGTGTGTACATATCTTTGCTCCTAATGATAAGGGCAAATCATTACAACTATGGGAATTGCTCTGAGAGAGTGTTGATTAAGGATTCAATGCATTTGGACTTAAATGGAAACTCTGTCACCTGATGATAAGTGATGTAAGGCGTGCTACTTAACTTCTTTTTTAGGTTTATGGTTTCATCTTAGCTTCTTCACAAAATTGTCGTAAAGATTCACTCCTCATAACACATGATGACTGATCAATAAAATAAAGATTAACTCCTTTCTCTTTCGCTCTGAGAGGGGAATGGCTGGTGTCAGTTATTTATGCATGCATAGCTCACAGCTCAAATCTTGACATTTGCTAAATAATAGAAAATGTTTGTGGTTTTCTTGATGCACTTCTTATAAAATCGTCTCTTTACTGGTTGATTCCCAAATACATTTTGGGAAGGAAAATACTTTAAAAAGAAAACACATTTAGGTGTCTAGGGGATGGATTAGAGTCTAAAAGCTTACCTTTCTTTTTATCTTTTTTTTTTTAACTTTTTGGATTGTTTGTTGCTGCTGTGTTGTCTAATTTTTCCCCTATGTACAGGTTTGTTTTATTTTTACAAGCCTTTCACAGTATATATATATATATATATATATATATATATATATATATATATATATATGTGTGTGTGTGTGTGTGTGTGTGTGTGTGTGTGTGTGTGTGTGTGTGTGTGTGTGTGTTTAGGTCAAACCCGGCAGCATTCAGGGGTTACCCCTGGCTCTACACTCAGAAATTGCTCCTGGCAGGCTTGGGGATCATATGGGATGCTGGGATTCAAACCACTGTCCTTCTGCATGCAAGGTATATGCTCTACCTCCATGCTATCTTTCCAGCCCTTTTACAGTTACTTTTAAGGTACATACTGACAGTGAATTAGGGCAATTCCCACCACCAGTGTTGACCTCCCTCTGCCCCTATTTCCAGCATGCTTTCCCTATCTCCACCCTTAGCTCCCTGGACTGCTAGTGTAACAAGTCCGTTTTGTGTCTAGCTTGCTGTAGTTTGGGTCTCTTGATTCTATTGTCATTGGCTTTGGTTTGAGTATTTAGGTCTGATCAATTTTTATTTCCACTCATTGTTCATGGGACTGCTTGCCCCTGGTACCATTCACTTTTTTTCCCTCTCAATTTATGAAAAAGCATTAAGCTTTCAAACTTGAGGCCAAAAAACCAGATCTCATGTACCAAGCCTGGTTCTAAAATGCAGCTATTCAGTATTCCTGGCACAATGCTGGAGTTTGCAATGTCCAGTCCCCAACTAGATTTGTGCAATCTCTGCCATTAAAGAATGTCAGCACCTAGGCCAAGAGTGCAACCTCTAAGATCCATGTGTCCGAGCATCACCGCAGACCACAGCAAATACTATAAGAAGAACATGTGCAATTACCAAGACTAAGTGAATTTGAGTCCCAGCAAGCACTGAGCCTGAATGAGTGAACAATACACCGAGCAAGTTTGTGTGATCCACAGTGATAGCTACAACCAACTCAACAGTAGGGACTAGAAAGTTAAGGCACTTGCCTAGTTGCTTTTGTCTCAAGTCACAAGCACTGCATATAGTCCCCTAAGCACGTCCAGAGACCACTTCTTAGCACAAAGCCAGGAATAGCCCCTGAATATTACTGGGTGGAACCACCCCAACCAGCAACAAAAGAAAGGGAAAAATTTAATTTATATGCATTGTTATTTTGTAATATGTTCTATTTCTATTACATATTAAGTTTTTTTTTGGTTTTTTTTTTTGTTTTGCTTTGTTTTGTTTTGTTTTTTGGTTTTTGGGCCACACCCAGTGACCCTCAGGGGTTACTCCTGGCTATGCGCTCAGAAGTTGCTCTGGCTTGGGGGACCATATGGGAAACGTGGGGATCAAACTGAAGCCTGTCCTAGGCGAGCACAGGCAAGGCAGGCACCTTACCTCCAGCGCCACTGCCCGGTACCCACATATTAAGTTTTTTTTTTGTTTTTTTTGTTTTTTGGGTCACACCCGGCAGTGCTCAGGGGTTACTCCTGGCTCCATGCTCAGAAATTGCTCCTGGCAGGCACGGGGGACCATATGGGGCACCGGGATTCAAACCGATGATCTTTTGCATGAAAGGCAAACGCCTTACCTCCATGCTATCTCTCGGGCCCCATACACATATTAAGTTTTTAATGGAGTTATTCTCATATCAAAATTGCTCCCGGTTCTTACCAGCATTTGATGTTGTCAACTTTTAAAGCTTTAGCTATGTAAAAGGGTGTCTCATTCTACTTGTATTGCATTGCTACATTATGTATTTATACATATTTATAACACATTTGTTATATATACATATACTTGTATTGATGAGCTGAGATGCTGAGCACCTTTTCACGTGTAGTGGCTACAGGATACAACCACTTAGAGCTGGTTTCATAAGAATATGTAGTATGGAGTTTCTTCAGATCTGTTGTTATGTTCTTGCTGCCATTTTATTGACCTGCTCTCAGCCCAAGACTATGTATGGCAGAGATACTAGAAGATAGATCACTCCCACCTTGTAGGTTAACTCTAATAAGTAACTTCTATTCGTAGGTTTTCATCAACTTGACCCAGATTAGCTCAAACTATACTGTAACCTGAGGCTCTTCCTTTCTATATAATTCTTTCTTGTGTTCTTTCATTGATATCAGACCTGCCCCTGTCCAACTATATTGACTAGAATGCCTAATATAGATGGTGTACATAGCAATACTCATGTGTTACTCAAAGTGAACAAAGTGACAGTGAACAAAGTGATAGTGGGCACTCTTATTACTCCTAATTTCAGCAGGGGGAAGCATTCATTATTATTTTGGGTTTTTTTTCGGGTCACACCCATTTGATGCTCAGAGGTTACTCCTGGCTAAGTACTCAGAAATCGCCCCTGACTTGGGGGACAATATGGGACCCCTCGATCCTTTCTTGGCTAGTGCTTGCAAGCAGACACCTTACCTCTAGCGCCACCTCACCGGCCCCACTACTGACTTTGATAATCATTTTTGGTTTGTTTTATTGGTCATGCCCAGAAGGGGTTACTTCTGGCTCAGTACTAGATAGTAACACTTAAAAATACTCTAGAGACTGAACAGTGCTAAATATTGAATCCAGGGCTCCTTCTTGCAAAGCCTACACTCCATCTTTTTTTTTTATTTTCTTGATCAGGCATAATATTCTTTATACAAATTAGAAATTTCTCCTATTTTGCTAAGAACTATTATGATGAATAAATGTTGATGATCATAAAATGCTTTTGTTATCTTTTATGATGATCATATCCTATTTTTAGGCTTGTAGTGAATCGCATAGATTGAATTTCAAATGTTAAACTAACCCTGCATTCCTGTAATAAATGATAGACAATCATAAACTGTAATTAAATCATGATTGGTTGTAATTCACTCTAGCACTCAACTCTATTGAAGATCTGTGTAGTTTCTTAATTAATGCACAAAACACAGACCTTCAGTTTATTTGTTTCAGATATTACTACAGTATAGAAATAATGCCCTGGGGCCAGAGCAGTGGTACAAGCTATAGGGCATCTGCCTTGCATGAGTCAACCTAGGACCCACCACAGTTCAATCCCCTGGTGTCTTATATGGTCCCCCAAGTCAGGATTGATTTTTGAGTGCATAGACAGGAGTAACCCTGGGTGTGACCCCAAAACAAAACAAGCAAACAAAAAGAAATGATGCCCTTTTTAAATCTTTGATGCTGGAAAAATTTGGATTAATATATGAAGGTCAGTCTTGATGTTTATCTCACATTTGATAAACATTAATTTGAGACTTATTATATATTTTTATTATATTATACTATAACCTATATTATAAATATATAATATATAGTCTATAGTACAATATAATTTGTATATTATAGCAGTTTATTATAGAAACACTTTTTAGGAGAGAAGGTTGGAAAATTGCTTCATGACCTTAAGATGCAATCATACCCTTCAGAAGCTGTTTTGATTGTAATATTACAGTGGCTTCAGGATATGATTCAGGATTACAAATGAGAGTATGCTTCAGGCTCAAACAGGTTTTAGTAACCATGTTCAATAGCCTTTAGGGTGAGTTTGAGCAAATTTAAGGACAGAATCATGTTTCAATTGCTCTAGTCTTCATTTATACTATAAGGAACTTTCTCAGACTGTCAGATTTCCCATTAATTTACCTGCCAGGTCCTTAAACATCTAAACTATGATCCCTGAAGAATTAATATGCCCCCAAAACTGTTTCTTATGTGTTCTAATTAAAGATTAACTTTATATAAACATACATATCTGTATCTTTGCACTATGAGTTTTCTTGTTTGTTTTTTGTTTTGGGGGGCTACAACCAGTGATGCTCAGAGGTCATTCCTGGCTATGCACTCAGAAATTGCTCCTGGCTTGGGAGACCATATGGGATGTCAGGGGATCAAACCGCAGTTTGTCCTAGGCTAGTGATTACAAGGCGGACTCCTTACCTCTAGCACCACAGCTCCAGCCCCTCTTTGCTCTATGGTTCCGGGACTTTCAGTGATTGCTATTTATAAATGAATAGTTGAAAACATTTACTGAAGAATGACTTATTTTGTTCATAATAAAAGGTCAAGTGATAGGCCTTGGAGTTTCACAATGGATATTAGTAGTTTCCATATTTCTATGCTCTTTATGTGGATACCATGCATACACATTGGGCCACAGAGAAACACTTCTCAGGAGACTGGTCTGGAGGACAGGACCCAGAGGAAGATTATGAAATTCACCAAAGGGCATTAATGGGAAAGAGTACCCCCATATTTTGGTTCATATGACAATGTTCCATGTGTACTCAAACCAATACAGATAGAAGAGCTATTTCTTTTGTCCTTAGAAGAGATCTTTCTTTTTTAGAAGTAACTTATATGAACACTCTGGGCAAGTTAAACATATCAGAGACATTCAATACAAAAGCTTTGGATCACAAAAAGAAAAAAAATCATTTCTGAAATCTAGGGCCCACAATCAGGAACACAACTTGGAGGCAGTAAATAATTGGGTTTGATGAGAGAATTGGGTGCCAGAATGGGATGCTAGAGAGATAAACCCACCTAAGGATTGCATTATTGGATGAGGCCATTTGAAGCTGAAGCCAATACTTTTCTATACCCACTATCATTATGACCGTAAAGGCTTAAGAATTTGGGGTATCATTTACTGATTATTTACAACATAGTCACTTGTTAATAACTACCCTTATCTAAAGTTGTCTTCCATCTCAGTGAATGGTTTTAATGTGATAATTATCCTGCTAGTCAAAACATCCTTATTTAGCAGTCAGAGTTGGTACAGAGGAAACTTTAATTCAGAAATAAGCTGGTAGAAACTCTAAATTTCTACAACAAAATTCAATCCAAAAGCATGTATTCAAAAGATAAGGCAAAGAAAGTCAGTTAAGGAAATGAACACTTATAACTCTTACCTTTGTACTTATCAGGTTAACAACTATTTAACTCAACAGAAAGAGAGCTGTGTTGTTGTTAACACCACACACTACTTCATGAGCTTGATATGGTACTTAAAGCAGCCATCAGAAAAAATGAAGTCATGAAATTTTCTTTTTTTTTTTTTTTTTGTTTTTGGGCCACACCCAGTGACGCTCAGGGGTTACTCCTGGCTATGCGCTCAGAAGTCGCTCCTGGCAGGCACGGGGGACCATATGGGGCACCGGGATTCGAACCGATGACCTTTTGCATGAAAGGCAAACGCCTTACCTCCATGCTATCTCCCAGGCCCCTAATGAAATTTTCTTATACATGGATGGACATGAAAATTATTATGCTGAGCGAAATAAGTCAGAGGGAGAGAGATAGAAACACAATAGTCTCACTCATCTATAGGGTTTAAGAAAAATAAAAGACAGTATTGTAGAAATACCAAGAGACAATAGAGATTAGGGCTGGAAGGATCTGCCCATTGTTTTTTTTTTTAATATTTTTTTATTTTAATTATGAGAACAAAGATGCAAAGAAAGAGGACAAGATAGGATTACAGTGGAAGGAAAGTCACTCATAACATAATTCTCAGAAGAAGTCCCCTTGCTGGTATGTTAACTTTGAATTTTCGGCCAACGAACATTAAGATAAATAAAACAGAATCCATGTACAATTACTTGAAAAAACAATTACAATTGTTTTTCAAGACCCCAAATTATAATATTATAATTATAATATTATATAATTATATACACTATAATGCTTCTTAATAGCACAGAAGGCTATCTATAGCCATAAAACTTATGTAACTCCTTAAACATTAGAGGCATACTATTTTTTAACATTTCCATGTACATGAATATTAGTTTAAGTTAACCTCAAAAATTTAAGTGGGTTTTTTGTAAGGATTAGAGTCAAAGGAGCTCAGCAAAAAACGGTGTTAGAGTGGCAATTGTTGTTTACATAGGCCCACCAAAATATGAGGGGCATGGAAAGAAATAACCTTGACCTAAATACATAGAGACCCTATCCCTGAAGTTTCCTGGCATAAGACCAACTCTAGGTTCCAGGCAAGCTAGATAGTCCAATCCAATACATTGTAATGCCAACACACTTTTATTTTTTACACACTCTCTGTTGTTGGTATCATGTTTCTGTATCAAAGATCCTTGAATCTGCATATGCTGCATTGAAGTCAGGATGTGGAGCATCCTCCTGCCTCACCTCGTAATTAAAGAGCTATGCATGAAGCCCTATCCTGTAAGCAAGGACCTGCCCATTGTATGAAGCTTACCACAAAGAGTGATGAGTGCAGTTAGAGAAATAACTCCACTAACAACTATCATGACAATGGTAGTGAGTGAGGAAAATAGAATGCCTGTCTGTAATACAGGCAGGAGAGAAGGGAGATGGTTGTGGGAATGTTGCACTGATAGATGGGGGTGTTCATTTTTATAACTTAAACCCAACTACAAACATGTTTGTAATCATGGTGCTCACATAAAAATATTAAATAAAAAAAAACTTCACTCCCAATTACCTGGAAACACATATAGTATGAGCAACTATGACAACTGTGTGATGCATGGTCTTTAATTAATTAATTAATTGATTTGTTTGTTTGTTTTGGTTTTTGGGTCACATCCAGCAATGCTCAGGGGCTACCCGAGGCTCTACACTCAGAAATCACTCCTGGCAGCCTCGGGGGATCATATGGGATGCTGGGATTCGAACTACCATCCTTCTGCATGCAAGTCGAACGCCCTATCTCCGTGCTATCTCTCCAGCCCCGATACATGGTCTTTAAATAAAGTAATTTATATTAAAAAAAACTTGATGATAATGTCATGTAATTTTTCAACTCCTCACAACATAGGTATTGTTTTTATTAAGCAAATAAGGCTAATCAAGTATTTTGAGATTGGCTGTGCTCCTTTGCTTCTGTGTTACCACATTTCTCATCCCAACCTTAGCTGTCACTTGTGTTGCTGCTTTTGAAATTATTCTAAGGAAAAGTTACTCCTTCTATTCTACATAACACGCAATGACTCACCACTGTCCACCAAATAAAATTCAAGGTCTTATGCAATTCAGAATCTGTTCTCCCACTCCTTCCCTCCCTCCAAAATTTTGCCTACATTTTTATACTTGCATCTCATTGTTCTCCTCCATAAATCAGATGTTGAAAACAAATCAAACTATGTCTGTACTTTTATTCGTAGAGCAACTTTTGACCCAGACTCTTGTTCATACCAAATTTTGCATTCACTATTCCCTGAATGTTGAAGCTTAAAGTATTTCCCTTGTGAGATTGTCTATGATTTCTCATTTCCACAACACTTTGCTATGTTATAATGAAAATGAATAGCCAACATAAGTGAAGCCCAGTGGAGTTTTTCTAGGAGAAAAGCAGACACCTATGGAGACTTTTGATAAGTGGGAATACCCTGGAAGCATAATTTACATATTCCACTTGAAGGATGTAAAGGGGTTGATAAAAAAAATTCTGGGAGCTGAGAACAGGAAAGAAGAACACAGCATGGGTCTGACTCTTGGACTGCTCCCAGGATAGTTGACTGAACTGCAGGAAAGGACATACTAAGTAAAAGCTAAGGGAACTGTTTTATTTTTTAAAATTGATATCTTTATTTAATACCTTGATTACAAATATGATTGCAGTTGAGTTTCAGTCATGTAAAGAACACCCCCCTTCACCAGTGCAACATTCCCATCCCCAATGCCCCAAATTTTCCTCCTCCCCACCTCAACCCCGCCTGTACTCTAGACAGGCTTTCTACTTCCCTCATTCATTCACATTGTTAGGATAGTTCTCAGTGTATTTATTTCTCTAACTGCACTCATCACTCTTTGTGGTGAGCTTCATGTTGTGAGCTAGACCTTCCAGCCCTCCTCTACTTTGTTTCTGAGAATTATTGTAAAAATGTATTTTATTTTTCTAAAATCCATAGATGAGTGACACTATTCTATGTCTATATCTCTCCCTCTGACTTATTTCACTCAGCATAATACATCCATGTATAGGAAACTTTCATGACTTCATCTCTCCTGACGGCTGCATAATATTCCATTGTGGATATGTACCACAGTTTCTTTAGCCATTCATCTGATTTAGGGCATTTTGGTTGTTTCCAGAGTCTGGCTCTTGTAAATAGCACTGCAATGAATATCAGTGTCAGAAGGGATTTTTTTTTTTTTTTTTGGTTTTTGGGCCACACCTGGCGGTGCTCAGGGGTTACTCCTGGCTGTCTGCTCAGAAATAGCTCCTGGCAGGCACGGGGGACCATATGGGACACTGGAATTCGAACCAACCACCTTTGGTCCTGGATAGGCTGCTTGCAAGGCAAACACCGCTGTGCTATCTCTCCGGGCCCGAGGAAGGGATTTTTGTATTGTATTTTTGTGTTCCTAGGATATATCTAAGGGAACTGTTTTCACAAAGAACTCTTCAGAGACATGGAAATACAGAGAGGAGAACACAGTGTTGAATATTTTGCTGTCTAGAATGTGCTGCAAATACAGAATAAGGATGATTGATTTTCCTTGTTCGCGACTGAACATTGTTCTGTTTGGCATCCCCTGTGGTCGAGCATTTCTGCTGCAGTGGAAGCCTAGAGAGCTGAAGGGAACATAGGAAATCCCTTAGGAGAGGACCTGTTTGTAATCTCCTGTGAATTCCCAGAATCCTGGGTCATATTCCAAGAACCTTTTATAGTGGTCAAGACCATGTGTGTATATCTGACTTGTCATAACAACCATGTGAGGTTGATTTTATTATGACTTTATATTTTCTCCATAACGATGGATCTGAGCATTTTATTTTATTTGTGGAAGGAGGCCAAGCCTTCTTATCAGCAGACCTGTTTTTGAAGTCTTATTCTTCTGCATATGGCTGTATGATCCTGAAAAACTCCAATCAATCTAAACTAAAACGTTTTTTCTCACTTTCTCTCTCTTCCTACTTCTTCCTCATCACTTTACCTCCTTTCCTTTCCTTTCCTTCCCTTCTCCCCTTCCCCTCCCCTTCCCCTCCCC
>PVKC010050115.1:0-10619 GCA_004027635.1 Crocidura indochinensis
GGATTCGAACCAACCACCTTTGGTCCTGGATTGGCTGCTTGCAAGGCAAACGCTGCTGTGCTATCTCTCTGGGCCCATCATCCTTCTTGTCCTTTTGTCTTCCTCCATCCAAACAACACACAACCTCTCATACCTCCTGGAGGCACATTGCATCTCACAGGGGATCCATAGGCCACACTTATGAAGCCCATAAGACTCGCAAGGTGCTGGTAAGAACACCAGCTGGCTTTCAACTAGCACTTTGTTCCATGCCCACAGGATCCCATGCCCAGGCAGACCTGAGCATCCTCCTGGTTTGAGCTGTCCTCAACTGACACTCAGAATCCAGAATTTTTGCTATGATTCCGTGGTTTTTGGGAACCATATCAGGTTGTGAGTCAGCCCCTCTCCAGAAGATGCCCACATGGTACAGTACAGATGTGTGGGAGCTTGGGAAGAGCTCGTGGCTCTTTCCTTCTTTTTTGAAGAAAGTGTCATGAAACACCTAGCAAGACTTACTTACCATTAACGGCTTACCCAAAATGCACCTCTCTGCCCATCCAGAAGCTAACAAATTCTGTTTTACTCCCAAGCTAGTCTCAGAGGCACAGAATGCCTAGAAGTGGCAAATACCATGGTCGCAGGTGCTAATGGAAACAAATAATACATTTCTCCACCCCTCCAAAAAAAAGTCATCTATTCCTTTGTATTAGTGAGCAGCTTATAAAATCCTACTTGCTCATGCCTTTTCATTACAAACATGCTCCTTAGAATTCAAGAAATTACAGCTCATTATCTTGCCTAATTTGCATGCTTCCCAATTATATACCTAGAAAAACAAAACACAAGAATACAAACATTTAGGGGCAAACAATGATTTAAGTCTGGAAAAAGCAATTTACTTTATTTTCATCACCACAGTGATTTTTTTATCTTGTTGCCAGACACAAACAAGAGAGCAAATTTATTTTGGACAACAGAGTTATAGGTCTTTGGGGGAACCCTTTTACCCCTGAAAACTTTGCTCCAGGGAGAAGGCAGTTAGATAGTGACAAAACCCACACAATATAGTACCTTTGGGCTGGTGTTGCTTTATCTTGCTGGCAGCCTCTAACCCTGTTCTTTAGCATAGAATATTCTGAAGTTTGAGAATGAAGGCTTCCTGGTTTCTGCTGGGTTAGTAAGTATATAGTACAGGAGCCAAAGGATAATTGTCCCCAGACATCAAGGCACCAAGGAAAACTCCTGTGTAGAATCCCTCTGGACAATCATGTTGGACTTTGAACATTTTGACCTCACTCATCTCCCCTTATTCCCATCTACCTTCATATCTTGGACCCTGGGACCCGGCACTAATCTTCCATACCCAGTAGCTTTTCTCTTTCTCTTATTCCCAGTTCTCAGTTCTGGAATATTCTGGCTACCTTTTTTGTAATAGTGTGAAGTCGGTAGCCCATCATTGAGGTGATTCATGTCAACAAGAATGTCCACCCCTTGTGACAATCCATTTGGCAGGACCACTCAGCATATTTTCCTCCTTCAGCCTAATTTCTTTGCACTCTTCCCTCTGAATTTTTGGAATGGTCAACACATTCCTCTGATCTTCCCACACCTTATCCCCATGATGCCCGAACTATTTCCAGGCTTGCAAGCAATCCTCTCTTTTCCCTAACCCTTGGTTTCCTGACAACACAGCAGGTTGTAATCAGGTCTGGGTTCCTGTGCATGGCAAGTAAGATGAGCACAACAACCACAATGTTACTGTTTTTTCATTCAGCATCTCTTTAACAGCTCTTGTAGGTAGATTATTAGAAATAGATACCTCTGCAGTGACACCAAGCCTGATCACTGTCCCTCTTCTCCTCTCTGTTTGCACTTTTGTTCCCCTCTCTTTTTTCTCCCAATGCCAGCAGCAGCAGGGCATTACTGTTATAGGAGCAGTGGGGCCCTTTATATACATTGATCTTTGTTTAGATATGTCACTTATCTTCCCCACTTTGCTGTTTCTTCTATCTGATTGGTCAGACCTATATGGTCATCCAACAGGCATAGACAATCTGGTTGTGTATTCAAATAGAAATGTGGGTAATGGTTGCATAACCAATGAGATTACAAATGCCCTTATATAAATTTGTAAGATGATCTCACATGTCTTCATGCAAAGTTTCTAGGATAATCAATAGGATCATATATGCAAATTAGCATTTATAAGATGATCTTTCAGAGACCTGGATTCTCTTCTGATTCCTCTGTGCTCACTTCCTCCATAGCAAAGACTACTAAAAACTGCCATCCTGGTTGCCTGCAGGATGAACTATTACTTTAGCAAGTGCTCAAGAGCCATGCCCTCTTGCATGTCCAGCATTCTATACTCATGAGGATCCTCTTTAATGGCCTTCCAAAGGTGATGGTATCTCCTTTGAAGAAGTGACTGTGAAAGATCAGGATCAATTTTTAGCATTTGGTAAATGTGTTGCTTGGGTGGCAGGTGTTCCCAAGCTTTGGTCTTTCTCACATTTCACAAACCTTTGAAGTTCCAGTTCATGGCAGCTGACAAACCTTTGGGTTTAAAGCACCCCTAAAAACTGGGAAGGATGAATTGTACCAATGGCCTCTGGAGAGTTCCAGATGGATAGTATATAGGAGCCGTCTTTGAAGTCTAGCACGGACCAGTGTTAAAGGGCACTCACTGCCAATGTCATGACATTTTAATTTCTCCCAAAAGGTGATGGGAGAAGTTTTTTCAATGAACTAGACATTGATGCTGGGAATTACCCTGTAATGTCTCATGGCAGTAGGAGTAATTGAATCACAAGAGAGAACCCAGAGAAGTTTCATTAAACTGCACAGAGTGCCTCATGTGATGAGCTGGAGGGTGACAAGGAAGGGGGTAACATAGTCTCAAACTTCACAGAATTTTTGAGTCATTATCTCCAGATGTCCAAGTTCCAAGTGCCCTGCAGCTTCTAATCGATCCCCTCCAGTGAATTCATTACCTCCCAAGGCAGGTCATTCCATCTTTCAGCTGCTTAGAGTGTGCAGAAATTTATTTTTCCCTTCTCATGAGCCAAAATTGGACACCCTGAGGCTTCTTATTACTGTTAATTAACTATTTACAAGTCTGTTCTGGAGACATTTGCATCAATGCATTCTCTCCATTTACCTGGCATCACACTAGCAGGTGGAGCTGCTCTCTCTCTCTCTCTCTCTCTCTCTCTCTCTCTCTCTCTCTGGACCCCCTCTGGCCTTCCACCCTCTCTCTGGACCCTCATTGTTCTTCCTCTGCAATGAAGCGCCAATGTAATAAGTACATTCTTGGCACCCTAAATCCATGCAGGATTAAAATTTGAGATTAAAATTTCCCCAAATTCCCAAACTCCCAAAATTTAGTTCCATTTCAAATTTCACTCACTTGTTTTTTGACCAAGATCAGGTGGTAAGGTCCTGAGTTAGGGGTCATGTACAAGTCTTCAAGTTTGATCCCCAGCACTGTATGAACCCTGAACCCCATAGCACTGTTGGGTTTGATCAGGACTGTTCCACCAGATCAAATTATTAAATCTTCAAGTTCAGTTGTTTGATTATAACTTGGAGTAGCCCCTGTGGAATAAGTTCCTTCTCCAAGGATTGCTTGGAAGACATCCTGCATTCATAAGAATGATGGCAGGATTACCTCAAAATGCAAATCTAGTCCTCTTATCAGACTGAAAAGGCTTGTATAACAATGTAGAATTCTGATGGAAGATGACTCATTATTTGGGGAGCTTGGTATTTAGAGAACAGACTGTACCTAACCTACAGAAGGTTCTGGAATGCAGGGCAAGGTGAGACCAAGCAAAAGTCTCACTATTGTTATCCTTTTGTTGCCTTCTAACAAAGCAAGGATGATGAAAGTAACACAAGAGACATCAGCCAGAGAACAGAGCTTGAAGTGACCCCCAGAAGCAAAGAAAGACTCCCTGGAAGATGCTCTTGTTTCCTAAATGTCAGGGAGAAGCCAGAGAGGGCTTTGATAATAAAACTTTGATAATAAAACTAATAGACTTTATTTCATCATCTCTTTCCCTTTCTGGAAAGAGAGAAATTAGGAGCAGCTAAAGAGCAAGACATCCAGTGCCTTGGAATCAAACAAATGGACATTTTTGCCCACTTGGAGAGACTGTTGGAAGTTTTCTCTTCCTTTCTGCTCCCCAAAGTTTAGTGAGGAGGTGCTCCCTCACCCCCAACTTCTGGAAAGAGAAAGACTTGGTGATCTTCACTTTGAGGGAAACTTTCACAAAGAAGGAAAATTGAAGGGTGAGCTGGCAGGAAAGTGGTCCCCTCATTATCATCTAAGAACAGTATGTGCCCCAACATTAATCCTAAGAACCTGGTTCATCTTTAGCAAAGAAACACAATGTCCATCAGGAAGAGAAAGGTGTGTAGGAGTGTAGAGTGTGGCTCTCTCCCAAAGAAAGCTTTGCCTTTCTCCTGCCCCTGCAAGCACGCAGGGTTTTCTTTAGCAGCAGAGCTGAATGGCTGGAGGAAATTTTTGTTTTTTTGATGTTACCCCTGGCGTTGTTCAGAACTTACATGGGGAGGAATGGGGGAGGTAGGAGGGAAGCCGGGGGCTTTGGTGGTGAAAAATGTGCACTGGTGAGGGTGTTGGACATTGTACGACTGAAACCCAATCATGAACAACTTTGTAATTGTGTATGTCACAGTGATTCAATTATAGAATTTATTTAGTTTTATAAAAATGCAACAGTTGATGAAGTAAATTTGTGTTTCCTGTCACATGAAAATCTGGCCTCAAGCCCACCCAGAAGGCCGCTAGCAGCTGTCTTCAAAGGCCTCCACTGTGGCCCCAGTGACTTCGCTGGCAGGCGGAGTGTGGATGAATGTGAGGTGCCAGCAGAACTGTGGCAGCTGAATCAAAAATCTGTCCAACTTATCTGACCCATCTCTTCCTTTTCATGGAAGAATATATCATTCAGAAGAAACTGGCCAAAGGATAGCCATGAGTGAAGGTTACTGCCATTTGTGTGGTCAATTTCCTTAATTGTGGGCTTGTGAGAACATAATGTTCTAGGGCTCATAGTCTCCAGAAGTAGCCATGATCCTGTAGGTGATGAATGCTTGGTGAGAGCATGTATGGATACACAAGATGGAGAGACTAATGCTGACACCTGATAGACATCTTCAAACAACAGATTAAGGAGGAGATTCACCTTGGGTGTAACCAATCAGAATGTGAGAACAGGGAGCCGGGAGGTGGCGCAGGAGGTAAGGTGCCTGCTGCCTTGCCTAGGACGGACCACGGTTCGATCCCCCGTTTCCCATATGGTCCCCCGTGCCTGCCAGGAGTGACTTCTGAGCGCATAGCCAGGAGTAACCCCTGAGCGTCACTGGGTGTGGCCCCCCCCCAAAAAAAAAGAAGAATGTGAGAACAAGGTGTGGCAAAAAATATAAAGGAAGAGTGAGTGAATAGGGGGGAGGAAAGATGAAAGGGAGGGAGAGAGTGAGACAGAGAGAAAAAAGAGAGAGAGAAGAAAAATGCCTGTCACAGACACAGGAAGGTGAGAGGGCTGGGAGAGGATGATAGGAGGAAAACTGGGGACATTGGTAGGAAATGTGCACTGGTGAAGGTTGTTGTACATTGTATGACCAAAATTCAATCATGGACAACTCTAACTATGGGGATAATAACAACTGTATTATGAATAACCTTGTAACTGCAGTATTTAAATAAAGTAAGTTAAAATTAAAAAAATGAGTAAGAGACTTTAGCAGTTCTGTCAAGGAGTGTGGGGCAATGGATAGTAGTTTTATCCTTGGTAAAAGCCTGGAGTTCAATGAAACTGTGTATAAGAGCAGGGAAGATTCAGACCATTGATGAGACCATCTTTGCAGTTTCTTCCACTTTGCAGCCTCTTCCTCTTCCTCTGCTCACAACAATATACTCTAGTAACAAAAGCCTGATCCTCTCTGCAGCCTGCTAGCCACTGAAGTCCTGAAACTTGACTACACAGATGTCAGCATAGATTCCAGAAGTGTCACATGACATATAAACCCCAAGTGGACTTTGGATTATTTGACTGAGTGAGTTCTTTGACTAATATAAGTCCATAAGTGGGCCAGCGCTGACTTACATTTTCAGGGATCTACATGAACCAGAATCCAATGGATAAACCTTGTGTGATGAACTATATGGTGTGTGGAACAATATAGGGTTAGATATGGTGTGATCTTGTAGGACATACAATATACTGCATAGAAAGACATACATACAGTTGATGAGTCTGTGCCTAGTGGGACTCTCTATAATGCTCTACCAAGTACCCTATCAGAGGAAGCTTGAAGGGAAGAGGATAGTGTCAGTGTATTTTCAGATCCTGACCAGCATGTGGATGGCATGGCATGCCTGGTGGAGGTAAGAATGAGGGCTGCTTCCTATTAAGTATTCAAGTTGTCCAGATACCCTCCCATAGGCCTTGATGCTGTTTATTTGTGTACTGTGAACACTGCACTTATATTTTAATATGCATTTTACTAAAGAGTGGGATTCCAAGCTTGTTCCCAGGTTCTAGATGCATAGACCCAGGGTGCCTAGCAGCCATTGAGCCTGGTGTCAGGGAGCCTGTGAGGGTTTCCCTATAATCTTCCACCCATTTCAAGCCAATGCCATGAACTGTATAGCTGTGATAGGCTAATGGCTTCCTGCCCCAACCCCTCCACGGAGGCTGAAATGTTCATTGATCTCAAAGGTCAAGGGCCTGGACAAGACTGCCACGTGGGTTGTGAATGACTTGAAAATATTTAGCAAAACCATAGTGTGATAAATGCTTGTCCAGTCTTGCTAAGAAGAAATGTTGTTTGCTGTAGGCAGAGAGGAAAATTAAATGTGTTTGGGTCAGGTGTCTACATCCAGGAGGGTGGGCTTGGATGGGGAAGGGACCTGCTGTCACTCCTACTGTTCACTTTAAAGCTAGAGACCCAGAGCAGAAGCAGGATGGAAGAAGCCCATACAAAGTGTCAACTCCCCAATCCTCTCTCTTTCCTTAATTCTAGTAGACTGAAGGTAGGAACTTGGACAAACCAGTGCATCATCACTGCTCGAAAGAGATGCATGACCTTTCTTCTCTTCTTTCTCACTGCCTTAATGATTGAAAACCTCTTCCAGCCACCTCTGACTTGTCTCCCCATTGCTCGTTCTTTGCCTCCACCCCTCCTTGGCCGACCAAGCTCTCTAAGGGCTCTCCAGCACATGACCTCATCACATGGTTCCCTTCTCTGGTGAACTTCTAAAGCATTTGCACATGTTCCCAACGTGCTACACAATCTGCAGATCTAGAGCAAAGTGTCCATTGTTCTATTTTAGGATTACCGACATGTCATCTAGCATGTGATCCAGCAGACTGACCTTGTACTCTCCATGTAAGGTATATGTAATTTCCTTTTAATTTAAGTGATTCAGATGTCCACATCCATTTCCCCTCATTTGGTTATTTGTCCCACGTGCATTACAATTTTTTTAAAGTGATTGTAAAAACCACACGACTATCTATCTGCTACCTTCCCTCTTAGCAAACACAGTTAGAATTTTTGCATAACCTAAATCTATAAACCTCATAATGGGTTCCCCTATAGATCTACATTTATCAGCATTTGTTGGTAAAGACAACTCAGGGTTTCTCAAGATTCTATTCATCCTATGTATTTGCTATTATTCTTATGTTAATTCCAAAGTGTTTTTTAAAAATTTATTATTTTGCTTGTTTGTTCGTGGGCCACACTCAGGGGTACTCAGGACTTACTTCTGACTCTGTGCTCAGAACTCACTCCTGGAGGCTCAGGAAACCATATATAATGCCAAGGGAGGATCTGGGTCAGCTGCATGGAGGCAAGTGTCTTACTTACTGTACTATGTTTCCAGCCTAAACTTCAAGGTTTTAAGCATTGAAAAGTTTCTAATGGGAATCAAATTATAGATGCATGTCTTTTTTTCTATTCTTTCTTTCATTTTTTTGCTTTTCTCTCCTTCTACACTGTATCCTTGAATTAATAAAATAAAAAAATGTCTTGACAGTCAAAAATAAGCCAAACAGAGGCCAGAGCAGTGGCGCAAGGGGTAAGGTGACTGCCTTGCTCACGCTAGCCTAGAATGGACACGGTTTGATCCCCCAGTGTCTCATATGTGATTTCTGAGCACATAGCCAGGAGTAACCCCTGAGTGTCACTGGGTGTGGCCAAACAGTAAAAACACAAATATTTCCTTTGAAAATCTATATTCTGGGCCCAGATGTGTAGCTCAGAGGGCTGGAGAACCTGACTTGCAAGCATTTGGTTGCCAGTTCAATCCTTGATGTTTCAACGTGTTCTGAGTGCAATTCTCTTTGCACCTAGCAGCTCTACTGTTTGTGGTATCCTGAAGCCACAAACACTGTCCAGCCACACTGTATGTATAAATCATATACTGAAAAGATGTAAGATTGACACAGTCTGGAAGAGTGTCCCCTGTTGAGCAAGTGTGAAAACATAATAGCTCATGGAGTGCAAACATCAGAGAGATTGTACAGTGTGCAAACACTACAACCTGTGTGCTTTCCTAGTGAATACTACAACTAACACTAGGTGATTCCACACAGCTAGGCATGTGTGAGGTCCCTGGTCATAGCATCCATGATAACAAAGGGACAGAGGGGAAGGACTGGAGGGAAGACAAAAGAGAAGGAAGGAGGGAGGGGTGAAGGAAGGAAGGAAAAAAAGAAGGCAGAAAGAGAAGGAAGTAGGGAGGAAGGAAGGAGGAAAGGAAAAGACGGAGGGAAGGAAGGAGGGAAGAAGGAAAGGAGGAGGGAAGGAAAGAAGGAATGAGGGAAGGAGAGAGGGTGGGAAAGGAGAGAGGAGGGGGAAAGAGGGAGGCAGGCAGGAAGGAAGGTTGGGGGAAGAAAAGAAAGGAAGGAAGGAGGGTGGAAGGGAAGGGAGTCAGTCTAGCATCTATAGCAGAAGAAAGGGCTTGAAACATGGATGAAATATTTGAGAAATATGATTTGGCTCTGCTCAGAAGCAGGAAAAATGTCTTCCAGATAGGGGCTAAGAGAGGTTAAACATAAATGAAAAGATTACTTGAGCTTTCTAGTAGTTTCAAGTCAGGTAATATGGTCCGTTCTCCCCACCTCCACCCCATATGTTCTTTCTCAACATGGCTTTGGCTATTCAAGTTGTTTTTCGAATCCATACAAATTTTATTAGTGACTGTTCTAAGTCCTTGAAGAAAGTCATTGGGATTTTGATGGGGCTCAAATTGAATCTATACAATGCTTTAGGCGGGAGCGTGATTTGGACAATATTGATTCTTCTGATCCATGCACAGAGAATATTTGTCCATTTCCTGAGATCCTCTTCTTATCTATTTCTTTTTTTCACCCATGACTGGTAGTTCTCCAGGTAAAGACCTTTGCCTCTTTTGTTAGATGCATTGCAGAAACTTAAGAAGGCCACTTAACTTTCTTTTTTTTTTTCCTACTCCCCCATCAACTTTCAAAAATTTTGGACAGGCACCTGGCCCAAGAGACCCCAGAGCCAGGGGGCATTGGTAGCAGCGGAGCAGTGCCTCTCTACCACCAGGAGGCACCCTGGGGTCTTAGGAGATGTCCTTTGTAGGAAGTACTCAAGATGAAATCATGCAATTTGCAGCTATGTGGATGGGTCTGGAGCATATCATGCTGAGTTAAGTTAATCAGAAGGAAAGGAATAGGCACAGAATGATATAGCTCACATATTAGATATAAAGAAACATAGTAGGGGAGTAACACATGCCCAAAGGCAATAGAAATGAAGATCATGAGAACTGGGAGATCTGGTCTTGGGTAGAAGCATGGGGGTGGGGAATAGGATGGGAAAAGGAACACTAATGGTGGAAGAGAGGGACAACTTGGAGTGGGTTGCTGGAAGATGGTGAAGTGTTGTGTGTGACACCATATCCCTAATAACATTGTAAAACTCAGTGCCTAAAAGGGATAAAAGAAACACTAGGTCTGAAGGGTAGGAGGGAAGCTGGGAACATTGCTGGTGGGAAGTGGACAGGGATGAAGGAACTAGTATTGGAATATTGTAAATGCCTGAAGAACTGTAAATGAAAGAGCATTAATGAAAGTATCTTTTTTTTGTTTTGTTTTGTTTTTGGGCCACACCCAGTGACGCTCAGGGGTTACTCCTGGCTATGCGCTCAGAAGTCGCTCCTGGCAGGCACGGGGGGACCATATGGGAACCGGGGGATCGAACCATGGTCCGTCCTAGGCTAGCACAGGCAAGGTAGCAGGCACCTTACCTCCTGCGCCACCTCCCAGCTCCCATGAAAGTATCTTTTAATGGAGAATTTGTTCTCTCAAGCCAGAGTGTTTCCTAAAGGAATTCTTTAGAACCTCAAAGCAAACACTTTGAAGGGTTAAAAGCCAAGATGGGATGTCCTTCAGTTCACTCGAATTTTTCTGCAACTCATTGCTCCAAATGGCTGTCAGAAGGTGGTGCAGTTCCAAGAGTGGCTCTTCCAGGTGTTGGTTTCTGGATGAAAGCCAACCAGGAGGCAGAGAGACAGCAGAAATAACTGGAAATACAGACCCCCTTAATGGGGTTTGGATTACATGTGGACTGTGGTCTGT
>PVKC010050116.1:0-10610 GCA_004027635.1 Crocidura indochinensis
TCCCTCCCTTCCTTCATCCCTTCCTTCCTCCCTCCCTTCCTTCCTCCCTTCCTTTCTCTCTTCCTCCCTTCCTTTCTCCCTCCTTTCCTCCCTTCCTTTCTCCCTCCCTCCCTTGCTTCCTTCCTTCCTTCCTTCCTTCCTTCCTTTTTTCCTTCCTTCCTTCCTTTCTTCCTTGCTTCTTTCTCTCCTTCCAACATGCCCAGGTATGCTTGCAATTGATTTTGTGTTCAGAGATAAGTCTTGATTATGATTTGGAGACCATATGTGGTTTTAAAAATAAAACACTTTGAATCTTTATTATATACACACCTCCACTGCATATTGTCCCCTTAGCACCTCCAGAAGTGATTATTAAGCATAGATCCAATAGTGATACCTAAGCCTAGTCAGGTATGATTCCACACACACACCACCAGCAGAAAACATAAATCAAAGTAAACTTTTCATTGATTCATGATTATGCATATTTTTGTTCTCTTTTTTATTTATTCTGCCATATGTGATTTTAGTTTTTATTTACTTTTCTCTCAGAGACCTTATTTCAGAATCTTTATACCAATTTGAAATGATATACAAAAATTTTCACTAACAATGATGCTAGTGAATGAGTAAGGTATGTTAACCATGAGGTTAGAAGGTTAAAAAATTCTCGTTTTCATGGTAGTTTTGTAAAATAAGTACTTTCGTATTAATAAAAAAAAAACTGAGCAAGTACCTTGCCACATAAGATGTTTTTTCTTTTTTTAATATAATTTATTTTAATCATATTGGCTTACATATTGTTGACAATCATATTTTAGTTACAAATTAGCATAAAATCAGGGGGTTCCCATCACCAAATTGTCCTCCCTCCACCTCCGTTCCCATCCTACTTCCCTTATCCTCTGTGCCTAGCTTACCATTTAGTGAATTTACACCTGTTTGGCTTTGGTACCCCCTTTTTTCCCACCTAATTGAGAGGCGGGACTAGTTAGTTCAAGTTATGTGGTTTTGTTTAAAAAAGAGAAAAGTAATAACCTGGAGAGAGAAAAAAAAGAATAAAAATAAAGGGATCAAATACTCCGGAAATGGGCAGAGTCTTTCTAGAGGCTTTCATCCTTGGCTTGAGAGACGGAGGGGAAAATGAAGGTGACACCACACAACTGTGCATAGAGAATTGTCAAATAAAATATCCAGTGAGCATTCCAAAAAAAAAAAAAAAAAAAAAAGAGGGGGGTAAGCACCGTACAGAGGCCATGATATTGAAATAGAAATGTGGCAGAACAAATAAGAAAAGAAAAGAAGGGAGCCGGGCGGTGGCGCTGGAGATAAGGTGCCTGCGCTAACCTAGGACGGACCATGGTTCGATACCCCGGTTCCCCATATGGTCCCCCGTGCCTGCCAGGTGCGACTTCTGAGCGAATAGCCAGGAGTAACCCCTGAGCGTCACTGGGTGTGGCCCAAAAACCACATAACATTTTTTAATGTGTGTGATTTTGTTTATTCATGAGTGGTTCTTAATATTTATTAAAATAAAATATATTTTTCTCTTGTTTTTTTTTTAATAACATTTTATTTAAACACATTGATTACAGACAAGATTGTGGTTGGGTTTCTGTCATATAAAGAGCACCCCCATCACCTGTGCAACATTCCCATCACCAATGTCCCAAATCTCCCTCTTCCCCATCACACCCCCACCTGTACTCGAGACAGACTTTCTGTTTCCCTCATACATTCTCATTGTCAGGATAGTTCACAATGTAGTTATTTCTCTAACTAAATTCATCACTCTTTGAGGTGAGCTTATGCAAATTAATTAAAGGCATGTTTGAAGTTACTAGTACCTCCACCATTCTTTATAAAATATCTCAGAAAAGGGACTGGAGAGATAGCATGGTGGTAGTGCATTTGCCTTGCATGAAGAAGGACGGTGATTTGAATCCCGGCATCCCATATGGTCCCCCAACCTGCATGGATTGATTTCTGAGCATAGAGCCAGGAGTGACCCCTGAGTACTTCCGGGTGTCACCCAAAAGAACCAAAAAAAAAACTCAGAAAAGCTTTTAAACTCTTGAATTGTTCTTTGCAACAGATTTCCCATCATATTTGTAGACTAACTTCACATTTGAAAAGTTTATTGAATAAGATTTTACTAATTTAGCTAAGATTTATTTAATAAGATTTAATTGACTTTTAATTAAGTGGCACAATTAATGACACAAGTGATAATACCAAATATCAATACTAGGCTTAGAAATATAGTAATTAAATATTATCTTCTACATTTTTGTATCTCCTTTTAAGAATCTTTCATACTTAAGGACAACATAAAATCTTATGTTTCAATATTTCAGTTAATGAATGCTTCTTTCTTTGCTGTAAAATATTTGGGGACTGGAGCGGTGGTGTAATTGGTAGGGTGTTTGCCTTGCACACGCTTACCTAGGATGGACTGCAGTTCTATTTCCTGGCATTCCATATTGTCCCCTGTCCAGAAGCAATTTCTGAATACATAGCCAGGATTAACACCTGAGCGTCACCGGGTGCGCGCCCCCCCCCCCAAATTGCCATTACAAAATAATGTATATATATTCTTGAACCAATTAGTTTATTTTTCTTAAAATCATTATTAAATATATAAATGATCTATAAAGTTATGTCTATAATTTAAGAGTAATAAAGTCATAACTTATTTTCTTTTAATCATCAACATTTGAATCTATGTAATGAAGTAAAAGATTAAGCAGTGTATCTGCATCTATGGATAACTCAGAATCCATCTATTTGAATTCAAATATTTCCCCAAAAGAGTTACAAAGTGTAATTTAACTCATTTAATTTTTAGACTAATCTATTACTTATCATTTCTTCCTTTTAAATCTTAAAATTCGTGTCTAAGGAATAACTGAATAATTTGAGCACTCTGTTGTATTCAGACAAAAAATGCTTCTTTTTCCCTTCATGTGTGAGTGGTCAAATTACTTCTTTCTTCCTATTTTCCAAGTTAGTTTTGCTTTCTATATGAAATGATCTGATGCTTCCTCACCATGGCAACAGTTCTCTTTTGAATTAAATTCCTTACTAAAAAATAATTATCTATTTGAATCATACATACAACTACCAAATAATATTAGATGGGAACATCACTGTTTTTGTTACATATATATATATATGTATATGTATATATGTATATATATATTGGTTTTTGGGTCACACCCGGCAGTGCTCAGGGGTTACTCCTGGCTCCATGCTCAGAAATTGCTCCTGGCAGGCACGGGGGACCATATGGGGCACCGGGATTCGAACCGATGAATTTTGCATGAAAGGCAAATGCCTTACCTCCATGCTATCTCCCGGGTTACATATTTTAAACTGGTTTAAGTTTTATGTTGCCTATATTGGACCATTCTACATGGAGATTAATATTTCATTGTGGATTAGAAAAATATCTTCTCTTGAAAGGATTTTGCATGAGTAGATTTAGGGAATATTTTGGACAGAAAGCCATGCCCTTTGTTCCTAAAGTCTTAGAGTACTGTTTAGTCAATTAATGCATTTATATTCCTTTTCTCCAGAACAGAACAGGCAGCTAAATGAAATCAGATGTTGCTGACAAGTTTGGTTACTACCTATAAACACCTTTCTTACATAAAAATAAAAGACTCCAAATAGTTTATTCTCCATATCTGATATTCACTTTAAGCCAAAGAATTAATCATAAATCATAAACCTTTCTGTGTTGGATTGCCCAAGAAAGCAGTTCATATTACTTTCACTGCAATAATATAAAATTTAAAGTTACATTTTTCAGATAAAGAATACTCTCCTTTTATTGTTTTTAGTAAAAATCAGAATATATTATTATTTAGACTGTTTACATTTATATTTAAAATTACTTTACATGTCCTTAACATTTTTATGGTTTACCAATGAAGAAATATGGGAAACATAAAAATATATTTAAATTTTTGCACGATGCAAATTTTATGAGCTATCTATCAAAAGTAAAAAAACTTAATTAGTATAATCTTAAATTTTATTTTTACAAAATTGAGCATTTTTAACTTGGGACTTATACTTTATTGTTTAAAGGTTCTAAAGTTCGTGATCTTATGTTATATTTTAAAGATATAGTATTGCTTGGACATAAAAATAATATAAAATGTTTATCATTGTTTGTTACTAGGCTGACATTAATGAGGTATGACACTGGTCATGACTCAGTTTAAAAGTGAAAATCTTCTTAGGAAGAAAAGTCCCTCTTGTCCATTTTAATTCCCTAAAGAGTCTATTCCTTTGGGCAAAATAATCATGTGGAGCACCTGTGGTGCAAATGCTAAAGGAATATCAAGCAAAATCCAGACGCAGCTGTGCTGTAATCATTGAAGTGTGCCCAGTGCATAATGGCACATTAGGTAGGCATTGATCTCTGCCAGTTTATTAGGTCTCTTACTGAATTAGACAGACTTTTTCACTGAAACCCATGGAGCAGAAATTGCTACTTCTAAACTAATCCATTTCCAAATTACCATCCAATTGTGACTGATGACCTCACTACAAATCCGCTTATCTACCTCCAACCACTCAACAAGCAGAGGAGAATCATGGTTATTTTGTTTTATTTTCAACTCTTCACAGAAAACTTGACATTCTTAGTCACCTTTAGTGTCAATGTAGCTGTGAAGATAAGCATGATAAATGTTAAATTGCACCTAATTGTCAGAGCTTATTTGGAAGGTTAAGAGGAAATGTAAAATGTGTGCTTAGTATGATATATGGATTGACTAAGATTTTATTAAAATTACAGTTATACATTATGGTTAATTTTATGAATTTATTTTAAATAATTTATTCAGATTGAGGCATATCAAATGCCTGATTAAAATAATCTATTATCATTAGACTCAGGCAGTATTTTTAAGTAAAAATCTTGGCTCTTGAATAGATAAAACATTTTTAAAAAGAACGTTGATTCTGAAAATAGAGGAAATGCTCTATACCTTATTTAATTCAAGACAATAAGAAGCAGAAAATACAGAATAGAATCATGCAAAAAACTATCTGCATTTTTCCTTGAATAAACTTCATCAGAGAAAGTAATAGGGACTTTCTCATGTACAAAATATGTGTGTACAAGTCAGAATGTATAAAAGTAATATTGATATTTATCTGTCTGTTTCAAAAGTATAATAAGCTACATTTTTTCAATGGTCTTTGCATGTATTTTTTAAAAGTCAATATTTATTGTATATTTTGTTGGTTATACTGTAGTAACTTTCATTATCTGAAACCTTTTTTGTGTATCAACTTGTCAAGAACTAATTAGTGAATAGATTAATGTATGTATAGGAATACATATATAATATATTTCCATATTTCTTGAAGAAAATTATATGAGTGGTAACTTGAAAATGTTTGATAAAATTGTGGAAAGGTTGTTTATGAATGCACTGTACAAAGCAGTTGTTATAAAAATCTAAACCTTGGCAGGGTGATGGATGAGGCAGAGAAATAATTATTTCCATGACTATAATTAAAGCACATTTCTGAATGTTTCTTTATAGTACACAATCAGAATTCAAACATCTGGATCAATCAGAGCTGTGAATCATCATCCTATTCTACCCATAGTGTCCTATGCAATGACTGACATAATTGGTTACCCTAGCCTAAACCAAGATAACGGAACTTTGGTCTTTGTGAAAAAATATGTTTGTAAAGGAGATTCTTTCTCACAATCACCTTTTATTTTATGTAGTTATATCAAGCTTCCTACTGAGCATACTCGTTTTCATTTCTACTATTTGGCTTAAAGGATAATCGTTTGTACACTGAAATAATACTACCTGATACATTTTAACTACTGGTAGATGGGATGAGAGGTAAAACATATCAGATCAATTCATAAGTAATAAAACACAAAAGTTGCTTTACAATTGTATTTTGGCTTAAAAGCCCTTGTTTTATTTATTTATTTATTTATTTATTTATTTATTTATTTATTTTTTTTTTTGGGAGGGAGTTACACCAGGCAGTGCTCAAGCGTCACTCCTGGCTCTATGCTCAGAAATCGCTCCTGATAAGCTCGGGGCCATATGGGATGCCAGAATTCGAACTAGAATCCTTCTGCATGCAAGGCAAACGCTCTACCTCCATACTATCTCTCTGGCCTCAAAAGCCCTTAATTGTAATAGTATTGCCTATGCAAAATAATTAATAGTCCTACCGCTTTCAAAACTGATGTGCATAAATCTCAATAATCTTCAGAATATATACACATTGTTGAAATGAATATTTTTCAGACAAAATCAATATGTGTTTCCTTCTGGTATTGAAAAACAAAAGGGCCAATGAGATAGTACAAAAGGTATGTATATGCTTCAAATTCAGCTGCTCTTAATTCATATCTACAGCACCATATTTGGTTTCCTGAGTATCACCAGGAATAATCCCTGAGCACAAAGGCAGGAGAATGTCATGAGTACTGTTGAGTGGAGAGCTAATCAGAATGTAAATAATTATAAATTGATATAACAAATGCTATGTCAGAGAAAATTAAAATCAAATTTTCTATATTTATACCCTTCTCTCTACTCCAGTTTTCCAGCTTTTGGAGTTTTTTCTATATCTTTGATGACAGAAGTGCAAGCATTTATATGCATATTCACATAGAATATTATATTTTACATTTAAGAAAAAATAATCTGTTAAAAACAGTGTTCATAAAGCACATATTTTGAGTAAGCCACTAGTCCACTAGTAAATTATAGTTATGACCTGTCCTTTTTAATAGTGTTTAAAATTCAATAGCATGAACCATATTACTAGATTCTTCTCCAATAGTGAACATTTTAATCCATTGTGTGTATGCTATTTTAATCTTATTATTTTATAAAATATGCATAATTTAGTATACACTTATTGTCTAAATTAGGTTATTGATATTCTTTTCAAAAATGATCAACTTTTATCAAACTTTTCAGCTACCTGATAGAAAAAATAATTTTTCATTATGGCATGGTTAGTAGTTTTCTATTAGTAAGCATTAGAATCTGTTTATATATTTGTTATAAGATATAGGTTAGATTGATTTATCCTTTATTATATGCCTGAACAGTATTTAAATAGACTATATGCCTACATTTATAATCATAATTAAATTAAATTCCTATATTTTTTCTCACAGGAGTTATATAAAGACTAAGTGAAGACTGAAAAGAGACAATCTGCTATCAAAGCATATTTCCTATTTTATTGATAACATTAGAGTATTGCTTATGTGATAACTCCTCTGATTATAGAACACATATGTTTGTTCCTCTTTTACCAATGATTCATCATATATCCATCATTTCATACAAAATTATGAACTATATATTTAGTTTATAAAATGGGAAGACTAAACTTCTGGGTAATTGTGGGAAGCATCACAGTTCTCACTCAATATAGCCCCACAGGAAGTTGTTCAGAAGATTCTGAATTCATTAGTTAGTAATAATTTTTTCAAGTTTTCTTAACATATAACATATAATATTGTATAAACTAAAGGTCTAAAATGTAATGAATTTATACATAATTAAACTGTAAAATTAGCAAAATGTTAGATGTGTTCTATATTATCTCAAAATAACAAAAGCCAAAACTACAACAACAAAAAGAACATATATATTTGATATCATACAGTATTTTCCTTTTTTGTCTAATTTTATATACCTGAGAATTTGGGCCTCACCAACTGGGCTGAGGACTTATTCCAGGCTCTACACTCAGAGATCACTCTTGGCAGACTTGGAGGATTTTCTGGGTGCCAAAATTGAACCCAGGTTAGCCATGTGCAAGGCAAGCTGATCCTATGCACCATATCCTTGTTCTGTGCTACCTTTTTAATTTTCATTGCTTTATCTGAAAAACATTTTTCCCCTAATTTTATAATTTGTGTCTGTAGTTCTGTTTCAAGTTTATGCATTCTGTACATGGAGAAATGTTACACCCCTTCTCTTCACCACTTTCTGTAGGAAATTTGTATAATATACCTTTTTAATGCTAATTTTTCTTCATTTCCTTATTTTTAGTGTTATGTCACCACTCAAACTTGGCAATTGAGTATTCTGTGGAATTTCAACTAACACGTGTCAGATGTGCATGATCTCAGCCTGTGGGATATGAAAGGATTTAATTTAGAAGGCACCTCCACTAACTTCAGAGTCTAGACTAGCAATTGGTCTAGAATATTCTATAAGACAATGGTCTTTTTATTCAAAATAGACATTAGTCAAAATGCTGACAGTATCATTTTATTGTGAAATGAATGACATGAGGTTCGTTATTTTTGTTGGATAATCTTGTACAGTCACTAGGCTTTAGAAGTAAAGATTTATTTCATTCAGAAAATGTGAATGGTATAATTTATCTTTTGCTTGAGGCTAAACTTTTCAAAAGAATACATTTTTTTAAGGCGGGAAGTTACTAAAATGAAGTCCATATGTTGTCTATAGAAAAAGTATTTTTATAGATTTCAAAAAATCGATTTCTATGTACGTACCTTTATTCATATTGTTTACCTGGAACAAATCATTTGATCTATCTCTCTTCTTTTATCTCATTCTTACACTTAATCAATTACTATTTTTAGAAAACACTGCTCTCTTTTTGGTTAATACAAGAACCAATTAGTAAGTAAACAAATTATAATTAGTCTCTCTAATAATAATATACCAAAGTTTTAGACAATTTTTAATTATTAGATAGTATATCACTTATATGTCTTAATTCATTGTTTTAAAAATTAAGTCAATTAAACATTGTAATATATGCAATTTTTTGATACAGCAGTCATTGTAAATATTAGGTTTTATATGCCAAAACATGTATATAAATTCACAAAATAACTCAAATTTTTATATTTCATTGGAAAAGGTGAAAAGTCTAAAATTTAGTGTAAGTTCAACTAATCTCTCAATACACTAATTGAGTATGAGTAAGAATGTGTAAATAGGTTCACATTTATCAGATGAGAAGTAGAAATCTGAAGACTTCTCTCATAAAACTAATAAAAACCTGAGGTACACAGATTTATGCATGATTATTTAGATGAGAGCTTGAAATTGAAATTTTATGACAAATGTAAAATTTTCATATAATTTCTTTGCATCTGAACAAGTATAGCCCCCATAATGTAATTAAAATTTAATTATTCAAGTCAATTATTTAAGTGCTGGAGTGATAGCACAGTGGTAGGACTTATGTCTTGCATGTGGCTGACCCAGGACAGACCTGAAATAAATCCCGGCATCCCATATAGTTCCCAAGCCAGGAGTGATATCTGAGCACAGAGCCAGGAGTAATATCTGAGCATCACCAGGTGTTGCCCCCAAACAAGACAAAAAATAAAGAAAAGAAAAAAAAGTATTTGTTGATGTGGAGAGACTTTCTAGTCTTTTACCAGAAAATATAGGCAGATACTCTAAATGATTCTGAACTCATATTTTTTTCTTTGACAAGATCAAATAGATCCTAACTATTGCAGGACTAATTTTATATCTGTTAGCTATAGAATACTTGGTTTTAGATATTCATTTTACCTCTCTATTTTGAGATTACTTTTTAAAAATCAGTAATTAAAATAAGTTAGGATTGTGATGGAAAAACTTTTTGATGTGGGGTTTAATTTTTTTCTATTTTTATTTATTTGTTTTCATTTTTTAGTTCCAGAGAGATAGTACAGAGGTTAAAGTTATTTCCTTTTGTGCAGTGTCACTAGTTTGTATCCCTGGCACTAGACATTGAAAACATATGATGAGGAGCACACCTTCAGTTCTGCCAGTGGTCACTCATTAAAAAAAAAAAAAAGTGAGAATACCACTAAGAAACACTGTGTGCACCACCCAAAAGTAAAATTTAAATATTTTTAAAAAAGTACTTCCCTACAAAGCCAGTCCCATTACATTAGCTTCTCAGAATAACTGCATTTATAGCTTTAACTCAACTTCAATTTATGTCAATTTTGTCATTTTATTCAGATTATTGTGGAAAAGAATTAGAAGTTATTGTCCCTTTTATTTAAAGATCGTGATCATAAAATTGTTCAAGATTAAGTTCCAGTCTAACTATGTACACCATCTTTCGTCCATAAATATTTCTCACCATCAATATATCCAATTTCCCTCCCACCTTCCCACATGCCAGGCATTTTATCATTTTACGTTTATCTCCCTGTCTTTATCCCTCATTTCCTTTTAGAATTTTTTTGTCTTTAAATGCATTTGACAATGAACTACAAAAATATAGAATGTTACCTTCTACTTTAAAAATATCTATAGTTTGGTTCATTATTTTTTCAAATGTCACTATTTAAAAAATAAATCAGGAAACTTCAGAAATAAAACAATATCTGATAATCTTAAAAATAATTAGAATCGGGGCCCTGGAGATAGCATGGAGGTAAGGCATTTGCCTTTCATGCAAAAGGTCATCGGTTCGTATTCCGGTGCCCCATATGGTCCCCCGTGCCTGCCAGGAGCAACTTCTGAGCATGGAGCCAGGAGTAACCCCTGAGCACTGCCGGGTGTGACCCAAAAACCACACACACACACACACACACACACACACACACACACACACACACACAC
>PVKC010050117.1:0-10605 GCA_004027635.1 Crocidura indochinensis
GGGTGGTGGCGCTGGAGGTAAGGTGCCTGCGCTAACCTAGGATGGACCGTGGTTCGATCCCCCGGTTCCCCATATGGTCCCCAGTGCCTGCCAGGAGCAACTTCTGAGTGAATAGCCAGGAGTAACCCCTGAGCGTCACCGGGTGTGGCCCAAAAACCGAAAAAAAAAAAAATCTAGACTATAGTTCAGCAAAGCTTCAGGTATCTAAGGATACTCCAAACACTTAGATTTGCTCCAAGTCATCAGGCAGGACTTGATGGTTAAGAACTCTACCTTCTGTTTGGAGCATCCATTCAGTGTAAACCTCCCATTTCTTTAGTACTTAGTTCATCCTGCTTTTCACTTTTGCCCTTTGTTGAGCCCTTATCTCTTATCTGGTACCATTTACTCTTTGTTTTGGTTTGGGGGCCACATCTGACAGTGCTCAGGGATTACTCCTGGTTCTATACTCTGGGATTACTCCTTGTGGTGCTCAGGGGACCACATAGGATTTCAGGGATTGAAGCTGGATCAACTACATTCAAGGCAGACATCCTGTCTGCTATATTGTCACTTTGTCCCCTGATTTACTATTTTAAATTCTGTTCATGTTCATAAATTTAAGGCAGAGAAAGGCTAGAGATTTCTCAAGACCCCTGTGTCCTACTCTCTGGTTCAAGGCTGGCACTGTGTTTTTACATATCCCACAAGGATAGTTGGACACATCAATGTGGGTTTAAGATTATCACTTTAATCAGAAACGGCCACCCCCCAACCACCAAAAAAAATATCACTAGTTCCTTTACTACGAATTTGTGTGTGTGTGTGTGTGTGTGTGTGTGTGTGTGTGTGTGTGTTTTCGGGCCATGTCCATTTGATGCTCAGGGGTTACTCCTTGCTAAGTGCTCAGAAATTGCCCCTGGTTTGGGGGGACGTCAGGGGATCGAACTGCGGTCCTTCCTTGGCTAGCGCTTGCAAGGCAGACACCTTACCTCTAGCGCCACCTCGCCGACCCCACAAATTTGTTTTTACTTGTCCATCTATTTGTACACTGAATTTCAGCAATCACTTAGATAATCTAAGAATGTTTTTATTAAGCAGGACCACTTTATGTTTTTTCTCCTGTATTGATTCCCAAATTATCAAGAGGGATAATTCTGGGCCACAAAAGATCATTTGATGGGAAAAAATTATATAACACTCAGCCAAACTTTCCTAAGAGGACTAAGCCTCTTTACTTTAAGAAACACATTTAGAAAGACAGGCCCTCAGATCAGTGGAATAGACTTGAATACTCAGAGAATGTTCCCCAGACATACAATCACCTAATTTTTGATAAAGGAGCAAGAAATTCTAAATGGAGGAAAGAAAGCCTCTTCAACAAGTGGTGTTGGCACAAATGGTTAGCCACTTGCAAAAAATTGAACTTAGACCCCCAATTAACATCATGTACGAAGGTAAAATCCAAATGGATTAAAGACCTCGATATCAGACTCAAAACCATTAGATATATAGAACAATACGTAGGCAAAACACTCCAGGACATTGTGACTACAGGCATATTCAAGGAGGAAACTGCACTCTCCAAGCAAGTGAAAACAGAGATTAACAGATGGGAATATATTAAGCTGAGAAGCTTCTGCACCTCAAAGGAAATAGCACCCAGGATACAAGAGCCTCCCACTGAGTGGGAGAAACTATTCACCCAATACCCATCAGATAAGAGGCTAATCTCCAAAATATACAAAGCACTGACAGACTTTACAAGAAAAAAATATCTAATCCCATCAAAAAATGGGGAGAAGAAATGGATAGACACTTTGACAAAGAAGAAATACAAATGGCCAAAAGACACATGAAAAAATGTTCCACATCACCAATCATCAGGGAGATGCAAATCAAAACAACCATGAGGTACCACTTCACACCACAGAGATTGGCACACATCAGAAAGAATGAGAACAAACAGTTTTGGCAGGGATATGGAGAGAAAGGAACTCTTATCCACTGCTGGTGGGAATGCCATCTAGTTCAACCTTTGTGGAAAGTGATATGGAGATTCCTCCCAAAACTGGAAATCGAGCTCCCATACGATCCAGTTATACCACTCCTAGGAATATACCCTAGGAACACAAAAATACAATACAAAAACCCCTTCTTTACACCTATATTCATCGCAGCACTATTTACCATAGCAAGACTCTGGAAACAACCAAGATGCCCTTCAACAGACGAATGGCTAAAGAAACTGTGGTACATACATATACACAATGGAATATTATGCAGCTGTCAGGAGAGATGAAGTCATGAAATTTTCCTATACATGGATGTACATGGAATCTATTATGCTGAGTTAAATAAGTCAGAGAGAGAGAAAGATGCAGAATGGTCTCACTCATCTATGGGTTTTAAGAAAAATGAAAGACATTTTTACAGTAATAATTTTCAGACACAAAAAAGAGAAGGGCTGGAGGTTACAGCTCACCTCATGAAGCTACCACAAAGAGGGATGAGTTTAGTTAGAGAAATAACTACAGTTGAACTATCCTAATAATGAGAATGTATGAGGGATATAGAAAGCCTGTCTAGAGTACAGGCGGGGATTGGGTGGGGAGGAGGACATTGGTAATGGGAATGTTGCACTGGTGATGGGTAGTATTCTTTACATGACTGAAGCCTAAACACAATCATGTATGTAATCCAGGTGTTTAAATAAAATATTAAAAAAAGAAACACATTTAGGATCTGAAGAGATAGTTCAGAGTTTACATATGCCTGGTCCCTGATCCACGTCACATGATCCTTCGAGCTCTTCTGGGGTGCACTTAGTGATATCCAGCACCACAAGAGCTGAGAAATACCACATCCTTTGAAATTATCCTTTTGTTTCCTGTGGCCCTCAGGGTTGATGCCCATTGGAAACCTACTTCCTTCCTACCCAAAATCCAAACCTCAAAATCCAGGTGTCTATCCTCTAGTTTACTCTGCTCCTTTGAAAACCTTCCCTTTGATTCTCAACAAATTCTCCTCTTAAGACATACCTTTGCTTCAAAATAAGCATTTTGGTTTTCAAAATTGTTATTTCTCATGCAAAACATATAATATATATGCATATATGTACACATACGTACACTAAGTATAGACTTTTTGAACAACTACACCTGGCTTCTTGTGGTGCCCAGGGGACCATATGGTTTGCTAGTGAGCCAACTGAGGTAGACTCTGAGTACCTGGCCTTCCTGTGTCCTCTTATTTCTGGCCCCAGATTCTCCAAATGCAAAAGAACTCCAGATCTCGGGTCAAGAAGAGGAAGGGTTCAACCTTCAGAATTTAAATGTCTGTTTTTGAATCTTTTTTTTTCCCTCTTTCATTATGACATCCAGGTAAAACTAGGGACAGTCTTCCAGAAATATAATCTAAGGTGCAAATAGAATGAATGAATTTTCAAGTCCTTTAATACTCTGTATCCTTTCCTACTCAGTGGAATAGATTCAAGCTCATATTCTCTCTTGAGCATGTATCTCACTTGGTTATCTCTATGCATTTTTGCTTGCTTTCATCACTCTAGAAGAAAGTATGATTTCCCTTGTACATGTATTCCTTTTTATTTCCCCTTACAGTCTTTCTAAGGAAGTTTCATTCATTAGAAACCTTTTTCCCTCACACAAAGGGGGAATTGTATTCCTTCCTCCACCAATTTTCAGGCACTTTTTACTCTGGAAAGCTAGGAAGGAGAAAATAGATGTAGTTTGAGAACCAGGGAAGGAGAGGCATCATGTTTCAGTTGAGTTGAATATAATCTTTCAAATGCCCTATCTTGTAGTCCTTCTAAAAGAAAGATATATATGTAAGTACAAGTTCAGAATGGCTTAGATTTTTCAGATAGGTTGGTGCATTCTCTGCATTCGTATCCAAGTTATTCATACATTTTGAAAGCAGATCTCAGAGAAGACTTATACTCCCCTATCTCACTTCTGCTGACTGTGTGCTAGAATGTACTTAAATCAAAGGCAAATATATTACTGACCATTATTGGTACCTAGAAAGACTGAGGGCATATTGCAACTATCTTTAATATTTGAATAGCTTTCATGTACAAAGATGTCTAGATTCTTCTGTGAGATCTCAAGTACTGGGTTAGAATTATAGGTCTCAGGAAGGTAAATTTTGGAAAACAGAAGAATAATATTTCAGAACATTTTTAAAATAGGGACTTTCCCAGTAGTGCTCTTTGGCAAAACTTAGCTCAGTATGGATTATGGGTAACTGAGGCTCTCACGGGAGCCTTCCACAGGAAACCATTCATTAAGTGCCATGAGTGAATTTGGGACCTTGCACTTACTCAACATGGTTCTGCTCCATGAGCTATTTGCTCAGCCCTCACATAATATATGGTTAGTAGGATGCGGTTGTTGGCCTAGTGTTGGCTGTACTTGGGAACTACTACTCTTGTCTCTAAATTCAGGACACCAGGTGGTACCAGGGATTAAAGTGTGGTCAGCTACATAGAAGGCAGCTCCTTAACCCCTATATTCTGATCCCAAAACTTTTTTAAAATGCATTAGGTGATTTCCCCAGTCTTGATCAAGCAGAGAGTGAAAAACACTTGTCATTTATTATTTAAGTAGAATTTGATTTTAAATGGTTACTCTATAATTTTGTTTCTATAGAAGAAACTTTCCAAATTCTAAGTGCCTCCAAATACAAAATTTATGAATGAACTTCTGAAATTCAACACTGTGATTATTAACAATGGTTACATGTGCAAAGCAATGTTAGCATTCACAAGTATAATTAGAAGATAATACGTGTATAAATACAGCTTTTCTCCTATTTGCTGGCTTATACATGTATTATTTAGATAAGATTATAAAAATAAGTTTGGGGATAGAGATAGTCAGATAAGGTGACTGTTTTGCATGTGACTGAACTGGGTTTAATTCCTGGTGCCATATATTTTCTTTTTTTTGGGGGGGGGTTGGGTCACACCCGGCAGTGCTCAGGGGTTACTCCTGGCTCCATGCTCAGAAATTGCTCCTGGCAGGCATGGGGGACCTTATGGGGCACCGGGATTTGAACCGATGACCTTTTGCATGAAAGGCAAAGGCCTTACCTCCATGCTATCTCCCGGGCCCCCATATATTTTCTTTGAGCCCCTTTAAGAGCATAGAACTAGGAGTAACTTCTGAGAGCCATTAGGTGTAGACCAAAAACAGAGAACAAAAGCTTTTATTTTATCTTGCTCTCAAAGATGTAATTTTACCATCTCATTAGTTTCCATTTATCAGCCATTGAATATAGTTTTATTGTTTATTACACATTTCAAATGTCACGAAACAGTCACATTCTTCATTAAAGGGGACCATGAATGAACCTGGAGGAACATTTCCCAACAGAGATGATGCCTACTTCTTCAGAAGAGATGTTGATGTTTTCTGTGACTTTTGAGCTGCTCTCATTTCAGAAAGTCCTATTCCCTTTCATCACCCAGGGTTTATTTCAGCATGTACTCTTTATGAATACTAACTACATGGCAAAAAAATAATACGAGAAAGATTTATTTATAAAGAAGCCCCAATTCAAGATATTTCAGATTTTCTTATTTTCCCCATTTTATTATAGGTGCTTTAATTGTGAAGTAGCTGAGAAGTACCCTCTTGATAGCTAATAGTTGATAGCTGAAAGAAGTAAAGCTGAAATAAAGCTGATAGCTGAAAAGTTGATAGGTTTAAGAAGTGCCCCTCCTTGGAGTTTTTGCTTTTCTGTAGAGAGTTATGAATGATCAAGACAAAACTTGGGGAGATTCTTGATTAGTCAGGGGTACATGCCATATATATGCAGGAATGAAGTTCAGTCCTGCTGGGAGCAGTTTGTGTCCCAGCAACTCTAGTGGGAGAAATACCATATGACAGGGAAGTGGGTGAACACGAACGGTCAATGGAATAATATTGAAGAAATGAGAAATGATGAGACCACACACGAAGTATGAGGACCCACATTCTGGCAAAACGTATGACAAAATTTAATCTCTATGGTGGATATATATATAATTTATATATATAATTTACATTTTATATATATAATATATATAATTTAATCTCCATGGTGGAGATATATATATATATATATATATATATATATATATATATAACCACAATCTTAGGCATGAAAGGAATTTCCTCATTGACAAAAAGCTGGAGTTTAGAGTAAAAAAGAAATATTAACAGTAGGCCTATTGACATTTGCATGACAAATATGACACAGTAGGTTTAGTTGGAAAGGGTCTAAATAAGAAGTTAGAAGGGAGAGAATAGTGTAATAAAAAGAGGGGGTTGCCTAATATTTGCAGCTGGACCAATTTTACAGGTCTGCGATCTGCAAGCTAACAGTGAAGCTGTTTTTCTGCTATTATGTTAGCAGAGAGCTAAGTTAAAGAAATGTAAATTTTGTAGCTGTCTAGTATCTGCAGAGACTCAGAGCTAACTTGGCTGATTGGCTTTTAGATGTAAATATGGATGACAAGGAGAAAGGAAGCTTGACTTTAATAGCTTTGGTGATGAGATTTCTCTGGGCAAAAGAATTTGATTAAGGCCCTATTTTGGTCTGTAATTTTTCAAGGGAGAAATAGCCCAATAATATGAAGGGAATGTGATGTCAGTACCATGACATGAATCTCAGAAATATTGCCAGTAATCCACATAAGAGCAGAAAACATCTGCATTGGGGTCTGCTGGACAAGCATTTCTTAGGAAATTATCAGTTTTCCACTCCAACAAAATCTGGGGATAGATCTGGTGGGACTACTGATTTCCCTTTGAATGGAGATGTCTTATGCATGGTCTGGCACAGTCCTCTGCACTACATAACACCCTGCCCCCAGCATTGCTGATATAGCTCTGGTGCCTCACAACAGGGTTGGGTTTGAACAAAAGAGGTTGGACAAAAAACTCACCAAGAGTGGCCCACTGACCCCATGAGCTTGGAGCCACAACCTCTCCCAAGAAACAAAACATAAGAGCTCACATATGATATAACTTGATCCTGGACTGACATAATAAACACACAAGGAAACTGGAGTGGAGAAGCTTTTTCCTGGCTGATGAGACTGTTCCCTACCCATTTACAGAGCTTGCTCTAATAGAAAGCTCTGAGTATGGAATGGAATTTACTCAGAGTTAAAATTGGGTGGAATGACCATTTGTGTCTTTACATCACTCATCTCCTCTTGACAAAGCTTCTCCAAAGTCTACAGAGGAAAACATGATTTAGTTAGACCAGATGTACCCCCCCCCCCCATGGACTGACCTCCACAAGTAAGCAAAAATCGCTTTGGTGATTTGTGCTTGAGAACTCATAAAACATTTATAGTCTTGAAGCATAGAAGGCATTTAGAGGCATTTACAGTCAGTTTTACAGCATTAATTAGTGTGTAGGGACCACACCTGCTGTTGTGTGGAGGCTACTCCTACAATGGCAGTTGTCTTTAGCAAAGAGTTCCTGAAGAAGTGAACAAAAGCAGAATGCACTCTCTATAGTCTCTGAATGTCCATTAGATCTTCATGTACTTTTCTTGGGGATAGCCTTGAAACCCTTGACAGGAGAGAAGAACAAAGAGCATCAGATCATTCTCACAGGTGCAGCTCAGGTCCTCCATGTGCCTAACTAACATGCCAACTCAACCCACTTTCCTGGTTGCATTTTGGGTCATCACATGCTCATTAGGAATTTAGTTAAGTAATCCAGCATCTGCCAATTCTGAATCTCATTTAAATCCTACCTTGTTATTATATTGTCATTAATCTACCCTAATGTAATAGTATAAAACATAATTCTAAGCATAACCTTTGACAACAATTTTATTCATTGACTTATTCCCACTGTTTGGAGTGGCACAGCTCCAATTTGGTGGTTAAACCACTCCTATTCTCCTGGGAGTATCCTGTATTTGAGTAAACTTGCCTGCTTAGGTACTGCAGAGCTTCTGTGTATCTGATCTTCAATTCTTTGCTGACCAAACACAAAAACCAAGAACTTCTCATTGTCCAGCGACTTCTTGTATTATTTTCACTATAAGAAAAACCACAAAGGGAATGGAGTGGGTAGGGTAATTGTCTCACATGCAGCCAGGTTGCCAGGAGGAATCCCTTAAGCCAGGAGTAACCCTTGAGCGTTCCTAGGAGTGTACTCAGATACACACACACACATGCATATGCTACACATAAGCACACACATACCAGCTGACCAACTGACTGCACTTCTAGGTTACTTCAGTGAAGCTTACTAACAGTGTTGTCTGAACCGCTCTTTAGAGCTCATTATAAGCGGGCTTTCTGGCTCTCCACAAAAGCTGTCTGCATCTCTGCTTCTGACAGCTTAGAAACTTCCTAAAATGCACTTTATGCCACCGTTTCAGTTTTTCAATAGATTGCATGATTGACCCAAATATTGGGACTCTTAAAGTGAAGCTGCTAATTTATTTAGTTTTTCAGATCAGCCTCATGTTTTTCTTCAAGAATTAATAGCTGAAAACTTGATTGACACCAATTTGGAAAGTAGAAATATGGATAGATTTATTTAGTCTATTATAGCAGGCGAGTAATTTTAATAGTCTCAGTAAGATTTTTTTTGGGGGGGTCACACCCGGCAGTGCTCAGGGGTTACTCCTGGCTCCATGCTCAGAAATTGCTCCTGGCAGGCACGGGGGACCATATGGGACACCGGGATTCGAACCGATGACCTTTTGCATGAAAGGCAAACGCCTTACCTCCATGCTATCTCCAAGTCTCAGTAAGATATTAAGATTTCCCTTTTCTTAGGATTTCTTACTTTTGGAAAAATGTCTTTTTACAAAGTTGGTATTTTTGTTAAGTGAAAGAACATGTTCTGCTATAAAGAATAGCTAAGAGCCTTATGCAAAAATCACGCATGCACCATATCTCCAACCCCAGGTGAATGAATCTAATCAGGGTCACGCTGGAAATAATCCAAACCAGGCTGAGGGTGAAACACACGTAGTCTGGTGTGACTCCACCCCGGATTTATGTGTAACTACCTGCAAGACCCGCCCATTCCTGGGTGGGGTCTTGGGAAGGTTAGATAAGGCCTTTGACTGAAGATGGGTTAGGCCTTGACCAGCAAAGAGAGGGAACAGGAGTAGACATGACTGGAAAAGCTAAGGCGCAGGGCTAGCTAAGGATAGCATGCATAAATGGTTAGGACTGACCACACATGTGTTGGATAGGACATGAATAAAGCTGATACTTCCTGAAGTCTGCTTGTGAGTGAGATTCCTATCCGCCGCTTTCCTGGATCCGGATACCTGCCGACTGAAGGGGGTTGCAGAGCCACGTGGCCTGGGATGGCAGAGAAAGGCCCCTCCATGTGTCCACCACCATCCAAGCCCATCCTAAGGGCTGTTTTACTACAGTCTGGCAGTTTTCTTCCTAGCACGGAGCCAGAACTGCCTGCCAGAACTGAGTACAGAGACCACCAGTGGGTGGGGCAGTAAACCTGCCCAGGTTTACAAGTAAGCCAATCTCTGTTTTGGGGTAAATCCAACTTGGAAACAAACATATAAAAAAATCAGGATGATCTTTGTTTTGGGTAAAATAAAGTGTAACCCAACAGCCTAATAAAAATTTTTCTTTGGACATTGGAGAGATAGTACAGGTGTTAAGGTGTATGCATATTTGCAGGTGGTGCCGGTTTAATACCTGACACTGAATTTGGTTTCCCAAATACCTCAGGCATGGCCACTGACCACTGCTGGTATGGCACCTAGACCCAAACAAATAAACATTTTCTGACATCTTATACAGACTTCTTGCCTACAAGAAAGAATACATTTGAATGATTTGTAATCAGAGGTGATGGATACAAAATAATTTTAAATTGTTGTGTAATTTCAAGCATTTGCATTTAAGTTATTTAGGTTCACACCTATATGAACTCATCTATAGTGATGTGGTACAATTGTAGTAATTGTTTCCAAAAGTGTATTAATACCTACATGGTTTGGTTCACTGACTCCTGTAACTAAGCAACTAGCCTATACCACTTATATTAAAACAAGAAAGTCTATACAGATAGCAAGTCAAAGTGTGTTTCACATGCGCAGGATGTTATTTTATAGCATATACTTTCTATGTATTCAGTCCCAGACTAAAAAACTTTGCATTATCTCACTTTTACTTCACAAACCTTTGAAGTACATATAGTAGTAGCTGTAACAAGTGAAGAAACTGTGAATTAGAGAATTAGTCATCTATGCAATGGCACAGCTGATTGGTAGCAGAGCCAAAGAATTAAACCCAAGTCTATGATCTTGAAACTTCTCATTTAATCTTTTAGGTTTGAAAACTTTCCTTCTGAAACTGGAGAGATAATTTAGTAGGTAAAACATTTGCCTTGCACACTGACGACTGAGATTTAGTCCTTTGTACCCTGTATAGCCCCCCAAGCGGAGCCTGAGGTCTGAGCCAGGAGTAATTCCACCAAGTGTGGCCCAAAGACAAGAAAGTTTGTTACAAACTACAAATTAAGATAGTAATTTTAAGGTTTTTTGTTTGGGGGCTACACTCAGTAGCTTTCAGAGGTTATTTCTGGCTCTGCACTCAGAAGTTGCTT
>PVKC010050118.1:0-10549 GCA_004027635.1 Crocidura indochinensis
GGGGGAGACAGGGTCAATTTTAAAAGATTACAAAGGCCTCCAAATGATCTTTCAAAGTTAGCTGATAAAATGTCACAGACTTTGTGAAGACCTACGAATCAAAAAAGTACAAGTGTCTATGTCAATTCAAAACAACAGGTTAGATCAAATTTTCAAAAAGTGAGTGAATAGGGGCTTTGTGAAGCCCTAAGAATCAAAAAAGTACAAGTGTCTATGTCAATTCAAAACAACAGGTTAGATCAAATTTTCAAAAAGTGAGTGAATAGGGGCTGTACAGTACAGAAATAGTACAGTGAGCAAGTCTCTTGCATGCAGCTTACACAAATTTAATCCGTGGAATCCCATATGGTCCCCTGAGCACTGCTAGTAGTAATTCCTTAGTGCAGAACCAGGAGCAACCTTTGAGCATCATGGACTGTGGTCAAAAAAAGTGAAAAATCATACTTGTTCCAGCAGTCTTAGAGAAGGAATCTTCTAAACTTCCCCTGAGGCCAAAGATAATATAGTTGTTAAGGCACTTGTCTTGCCTGTAGCCAATACAAGTTCTATCCCTAGCATTATACCTGGTCTCCCAAGCATCACCAGAAGTGATCCCTGAACCCAGAGGCAGAAGAAAGTCAAGAGCACACCCAGGTGTGACCTAAAAATAAAACAAACAACAATAAAATTAGATAATCCAACAGGTTGGAGAAGGGGGCCTGAGTGATAGCGCAGCATAATGATGTTCGCCTTGGACGAGGCTGACCCAGGACAGACCTGGGTTCAATTCCCAGTGTCCCTTATGGTCCCCCAAGCCAGAAGCAATTTCTGAGTACATAGCCAGGAGTAACCCCTGAATGTCACCAAGTGTGGCCCCAAAACAAAACAAAACAAACAAATAGAAAAATCAGATTGGAGAAGGATCTAGAAGGTATTATAAAAGAGGACCATCAAGTAGTTCCTTAAAGTCTGCTCTCTTTCACCACTCCTATTCAACATAGTACTGGAAGTACTTGCCCTAGTGATGAGGCAAGAAAAAGATATCAAGGGCATCCAGATAGGAAAGGAAGAAGGCAAGCTCTCACTGTTTGCAGATGACATGATACTATATTTAGAAAACCCTAAAAACTCTGTCAAAGAGCTTCTAGAAACAATAGATTCATATAGCAAAGTGGCAGGCTACAAAATTAACTCACAAAAACAATGGTTTTCTTATACACCAATAATGATAGAGAAGAAATGGACATTAAAAAAATCCCATTCACATTAGTGCTACTAAAACTCAAATATCTTGGAGTAAACTTAACTAAAGAGGTGCAGGACCTATACAAAGAAAGCTACAAAAACCTGCTTCAAGAAACGAGAGGAAACAAGTAAATAAAGACAGGATTGGCAGAATAATATAATTAAAATGGTAATATTCCCCCAACACACTGTACAGATTTAACGCAATCCCTCTAAAGATAGCCATGACTTCCTTCAAAGAAGTGGATCAAACACTCCTGAAATTCATTTGAACAATAAACACCCACGAATAGCTAAAGCAATCCTTAGGAAAAAGGAATGTGGGAGACATTACTTTCCCCAATTTTAAATTGTATTGCAAAGCAATGGTTATTAAAACAGCATGGTATTGGAATAAAGACACATCCTCAGATCAGTGGAATAGATTTGAGTATTCAGAGAATGTTCCCTAGGCATTCAATCAATTAATCTTTGATAAAGGGACAAGAAATTCAAAATGGAGCAAGAAAAGCCTCTTCAACAAGTGGTGTTGGCACAACTGGCTAGCCACTTGCAAAAAGTGAACTCAGACCCCCATCTAATACCATGCACAAAGGTCAAGTACAAATGGATTATAGAACTTGATAGCAAGACTGAAACGATAAGATATAGAACAACACATAGGCAAAACATTCCATGACATTGAGTCTGAAGGCATCTTCAAGGAGGAAACACCACTCTCCAAACATATGAAAGTGAAAATAAACAGCTGGGAATATATTAAGTTGAGAAGTTTTTGCAGCTCAAAGAAAATAATGCCTAGGATACAAAAGCCACCCACAGAATGGGAGAAATTATTTACCCCATTCCCATTAGATGATGAGGTACCATCTCACACCACAGAGACTGGCACACATCACAAAGAAATCGCTCTTATCTTGGGGTGACCACATGGGAAGCCAGGGGATCAAACCGAGGTCTGTCCTAGGCTAGCACTTGCAAGGCACATCTAGCACCACCCCTCCGGCCCCAGAGAAAGGAACTCTTATTCACTGTTGGTGAGAATGCTGTCTAGTTCCAGGCTTTATGATAAACAGTATGGAGATTTCTCAAAAAAAACTGGAAATTGAGCTCCCATATTATCCAGCTATACTACTCCTAGGGATATACCTTAGGAACACAAAAATACAACTAGAAAATCCCTTCCTCACACCTGTATTCATTGCAGTCTATTTACAATAGCCAGAAAATGGAAACAACCAAGATGCCCTTCAACAAATGAATGGATAAAGAAACTGTGATATACATACACAATGGAATATTATACAGCCATCAGGAAAGATGAAGTCATGAAATTCTCCTATAGTGGATGTACATGGAATCTATTACGCTGAGTGAAATAAGTCAGAGGGAGAAAGACAGACACAGAATAGTCTCACTCATCAATGCATTTAAAAAAAATTAAGGACATAATTGTAATAATGCCCAGAGACAATAGAGATCAGGGCCAGAAGAACTGGCTCACAATATGAAGCTCACCACAAAGAATGGTGAGTGCAATTAGGGAAATAACTACACTAACAATTATCATGACAATCTAGATGAGTGAGAGAAGTAGAATGCCTGTGTTAAATATAGGCAGGAGTTGGGAAGGAAGGGGTCATTGGTGGTGGAAATGTTGTACTGGTGAATGGGGGTGTTCTGTTTATGACTGAAATCCAACTACAATTATGCTTGTAATTATAGTGCTTAAATAAAAATTTTATTAAATAAATAAAATATGAAGGAAAAAAAGTGGTTCCTTAGAAAGAAATAGTTTTAACTGAGACCTGAAATGAATCTGGTCTTCAAATCTCTCAAGAGAGTCAGTCACGTAAGGAACAGGGAGATGATTCACAAGGGTGAGCACATGCTTTTAATTTTTTATTTTTTGTACTGGCAGCTCAGGTTAGATCCCAGTCTTGATAGAGAGACAATACAAGAGTTAAGATATTTCTTTTGCTTTCAACCAATTCTAGTTGGATCTCAGATACCACATACATTCCCCTAAGCACTACAAGAGTGATCCCTGTGCACAGGGCCAGGAGAAAGACTTGAGCACTGCTGGTTGGGCCTAACCACCAGCTACTCTCACAAAAACAGAAAGTCCCTAGGTTTGCATAGTCCCTTGGATAAAGTTGGGAATGAGCAACAAGGGCTGAGCTGACTAAGCAGTCCTGAGTAGTGCTATGTGTGTTTCAAAATGAAACCAAAAGAATCTGGAGCTATAGTACAGCGGGTATGGTGCTTGCCTTGCATGTGGCAGACCCAGGTTCATTCCCTGACATAGTCCACCAGGAATTATATCTGTAGAGATCTAAGCACCATTAAGTGTTGTCCCAAAACAAACATAAAAACACACAAGAAACTTCATGTAAAAAAATATTAGCCGGGGCCCGGGAGATAGCATGGAGGTAAGTCATTTGCCTTTCATGCAAAAGGTCATCGGTTCGAATCCCGGTGCCCCATATGGTCCCCTGTGCCTGCCAGGAGCAATTTCTGAGCATGGAACCAGGAGTAACCCCTGAGCACTGCCGGGTGTGACCCAAAAACCAAAAAAAAAAAAAAAAAAATATTAGCCACATTTTTTGTGACTTCAGAAGGCAAAATGAGGATATTCTCTATATTCTCTATTCTCTCTCTCTCTCTCTCTCTCTCTCTCTCTCTCTCTCTCTCTCTCCCTCCCTCCCTCCCTCCCTCTCCAGGAATCTTTTCTGCCTCATCCAAAAGTAAGCAGAAATGATCAACAGTGAAAGCTTCCAGGGATATAGCGACTTCTGGTATTAGGGCAGTTTGGCCTGGTTGTCACCAATTTTTTTTTCACCCTGGGAGGCTCTGAGAATGACCCAAATGATCTTTGGAACGGTGATTTTGTTTGCTTTTATGTTTGATCACACCCAGCATGCTCAGGGGCTGCTCCTGCTCTGCTCAAGACCTGGGGGTGGCTCCTGGTAGAGTTCAAGGACCCTGGGGTGTTAATGATGACGCCCAGGTTTCCTGCATGCCAGCCCTGCACACTCGCCCTTTGAACCATCTGTTCGGCCTTGGACAGAGATATTTTTTTGGTTTTTGAGTCACACCCGGCAACGTTCAGGGGTTACTCCTGGCTCCAAGCTCAGAAATTGCTCCTGGCAGGCTCAGGGGACCATATGGGATGTCGGGATTCGAACCAATGACCTTCTGCATGAAAGGCAAACACCTTACTTCCATGCTATCTCTCTGGCCCCAGACAGAGATTTTCAACCTTCAATTTCCCCAAAGACATTCTCTGTCCATCGAGTCTTTTGCATCATCAGAACTTTGTGTATTTTCCTGAGTGTCCATGAGGGAAATAATCCAAAATAAAGGTCAGAGTGACAGTTCTGGGATCTCCTCCAGTTCTGATCTTCGAGGATTCGCATTTAGGCACCAAACCATGGAGTAGCAAAGGTTGAGGAAATTTCCAATGAGCATCTCAGCTGAGAAATGTATTTTCCCCAATGATTTGATGATGCTGAGTCTGGCCCAGACATCATGCTATTAGCCTGAGAATTGCTTTGAAGAAGGCAAAGAATCCCAACACACCTCATCATTTCAGAATCCTTTCTCTGTGGCATCTGCTCCCCCATATCTCTTTGAGTTTTTTATGGAGATCTTGGGGGGTCCCAGTCTTCTGAAAAACACAGAAGAAAAATACCCCCAGAGTACCAGAACTCCTCTTTCCAGCCCCCATCTCAGGGATTCCCGTTGAATTGGGATGGAGACTGAGTAAATGCAGATAACAGTCCTGCCTGTTTGCTTTGTATCAAGAGCTCTCCATGATCAACCCATGCCAGGGCTGCAGGCTCCAGGGAAGACCTCTATGCACCATCCTGGTGATACTTTCAGGTAGTTGGCATGAGGGCAGGCACTGACAGAACTCTGGCCCAGTAGAATATGGGAAAAGAATTTTTAGGGGAGTGGTAAGAAAATAACTCTGGAGACCAAGAAATGGGGAATAGACAGAGATGCATTTTGGTTTTTTGTGTTGGGGTCACACTCAATGGTGCTCAGGCCTTATTCCTGGCTTTGCACTCAGAGATCACTTCTGGTGGGCTCAGGGGACTATATGGGATGCCAGAGATGAAACCCAGGTCTCCCATATGCAAAGCAAAGGCCCTACTGCTATACTATCACTCCAGCCTGATTGTACTTTTTTGGGTGGGTTTGTTTTTGAATCATGCCTAGGGATTATTAGGGATTACATCTGACTCTGAGCTCAAGGGATCACTCCTGGAAGTGCTCATGAAACCCTATGGGATGCTGGGGATTGGAACCAGGTTGGCCATGTCCAAGGCAAACACCCTCCCTGTAGTCTTACTGCCCTGGCCCCAGGCAGATGGTTTTGAATTTGTCTCTGGTTCTCATGCCTACAGCTCTTTTAGTCTCCATTTCTCTTTTTTTTGTTTTGTTTTGTTTTGTTTTTTTTTGTTTTGTTTTGTTTTTGGGTCACACCCGGCAGCGCTCAGGGGTTACTCCTGGCTCCATGCTCAGAAATTGCTCCTGGCAGGCACGGGGGACCATATGGGGCACCGGGATTCGAACCGATGACCTTTTGCATGAAAGGCAAACACCTTACCTCCATGCTATCTCCCGGGCCCCAAGTCTCCATTTCTCTAATTGCTCCTCCTCTTTCCTTTGGGAGTGACCTTTGAGTTGACCCTGCACCCCTGTTCCAGATATGACTTACATAATTTGGCTTATGAAAGTAAAATCTGCTTGCTATGCCCATTTGAGTGAAGCCAAGGAGGGTAAACACCTGGTGCTTGGGGCTTGGACTCTGCAAAGAACAGACTTACATGTTCACAAATTCTTTTTATTTATTATTTATTTATTTATTTTACAAATTCTAAGTCTCCTTTGAGCCGGACTATCGGCTTCTGGAGCATTCTAATCTGTTCCACAGAAAGAAGGAGAGCAGGCCAGAGCCCTGGATAGGAATGCGGGAAGGTGTGGGATGCATAGTGGTAAAGAGAGAACTCGGGCCAGAGAGATAGGATAGTCTATCTTTGGGTTTGATCCTTGGCATCCCATATAGTCTCTTGAGCTCACCAGGAGTGAACACAGAGCCAAGAAAGAAATTCCTGAGCACCACCAGGTGTGGCCCCAAAATAGAGACAGACAGACAGACAGAAGACAGATCTCAATGGTTATATGACTGGAGGACAGGGCCAGTAAGACAAGTCCAGTAAGTAAGTAGGGAGGACACTAATCTTGCTCATTGTTGACCAGGTTCAATCCCCAGCATTCCATATGGTTCCTTGAGCCCTGCCAGAAGTGTTCCCCAATCTCAGAGCCAGGAATAGACCCTGAGTACCACCAGGTATGGTTCAAAAACAAACCCACTAAAAAAGTAAAATTGAGGCCATATAGTTAATACAGAGGGTCAAGAGCTTGCCTTGCATGTGGCTCACTTAGGTTTGATTCCTGGTATCCCACATAGTCTCCTAAACTGTGCCAGGAGTGATTCCTTAGCCAGGAATAATCCCTGAGCACTGATAGGTGTGACCTCAACCCATAATAAATAAATAAACGACAGGAGGATCAGGATAAGAGCCTTTCATAGTTGCTTTACCCTCAGCCACTCATTCTGAAATTCTCCACAACACTCCTCAAGTTTATACAAGATCCATATTAGTTTGGAAACCTACCCCCTCAAGTTTACTTGGCCCTTCAAGACAAAAAAGGACCGATAATATCTATGTGTGTGTATATAGAGATAGATAGATAGATAGATAGATAGATAGATAGATAGATAGATAGATAGACAGACAGACAGATAGATAGAAATTTATAAATTTGGGGGCTTTTTCATTTGTTTGGGGGGCCATATCCAGCATGCTCATAGGGTTACTCCTTTCTCTACTTTCAAGGATCACTCCTGGCAGTGCTCTGGGGACCCTTGGGATGCTGAAGATAGACTAGGGTCAGCTGTGTAAAAGACAAGTGCCCTACCATCAGTACTATCTCTTCAGCCTCTGTACACACACACACACACACACACACACACACACACACACACACATATTGGTTTGGGGGCACATCTGGCAGTGCTCAGAGGTTACTCCTGGTTCTTCGCTCACAAATTGCTCAGTGGACTATATGGACTATATGGGATGCAGGGGATCGAACCCAGGTCTGTCCCAGGTCATCCGTGTGCAAGGCAAATACCCTAAAGCTGTGCTATCACTCCAGCCCCATCTCTCTATATATATGTTTTAATTTGGGCTCACATCTGTGGTGCTCAGAGCTACTACTGGTTCACTACTAGTGGCGATTGCATCTGAGCCCTGTGGATGGGCTTGGATGATGATAGATGGTGATGGAGGACTTTCTCCTACAGCCCATGACACATGGCCCTGCAACCCCCTTCAGCTGTTGGGGTGGTGGCAAGGAGAAAATCCACTCACAGGCAGACTTCGGGAGAAATCAACTTTATTCATTCCTGGCCAACATGTGTGGTCTATCATAACTATTTACGCATGCTATCCTCAGCTTGCCCTGCTTCTCAGCTTCTTTCAGCCATCTCTTCTCCTGCTCCTATCTCCAACCTCATCCAGGCAAAATCCTTCTTAGCCCTGAGGTCAAACCTTTTATTACCTCCCAAGATCCCTCCCAGAAATGGGAGGTCTATTAGCAGGTAAGATTGCAGGAGGAATGGGGATGTGGTAACAGTGGTCACCCCCAGAGAATCCTGGGAGACCAGGCGGTGCCAGGGATGGGAATACCCACACTCTGAGCTCTCTCTGGCCCCTGTCAATATTTTCAAATAGCTGGAGCTTGGGGGCCGGAGAGATAGCAAAGCAGTAGAGCATTTGCCTTACACGCAACCTATCCAGGACAGACAGTGGTTTGATTCCTGGCATCCCATATGGTCCCCGTGCCTGCCAGGGGCGATATCTGAGCGCAGAGCCAGGAGTAAACCCTGAGTGCTGCCGGGTGTGACTCAAAAACCAAATTATATATTCATATATATATACATATATATATATATATATATATATAGAGAGAGAGAGAGAGAGAGAGAGAGAGAGAGAGTTGAAGGAATAGCACAGTGGGGAGGGTGCTTGCCTTTTGCATGACTAGAACTACTCAAGTTTGATCTCCGGCATCCCATAGGATCCCCAGAACCCATCAGAGTGATTCCCGGGTGCAGAGCCAGGAGTAACACACAGCACAACTGACTGTAACCCCAAAACAAAAACAAAGTTTTACAGTAACCCGGTCCCTGGGGAAAGGGCTAATGATATCTGCTATTCCTAAGGCTCCCTCCCAGGATACCAGAACAAAGAATCCTGGGGAATTCCAGGCTTGTAATCACACTTGGGACCTACCTTTCTCTGGATGGGCCAGGAAGATTGATCCATAAGTCTTTCTTCGTTTCTTTATTCTTGATCTGGGCTGAGAAGGAAGCGATGGCATGGAGACTGCGCACCTGAATCGCACATGTGGTTCCAATGACATTCAGGGCAGTTTTGATAAGAGTGTGCAGATGGCTTATCATGGGCACAGGATTGTTCTCTGGCTTTGGGAAACCTAAGTTTGGAGGTTTGCTTTATAGACGTGACACACTTGGGGTGCATATTCATCCCTGTTCTTCTGTTTCTTATGGGGAATTGGGCCAGACTCAGCAGGTAAGCTCAGGGGTAAATCCTGGCTCTGCACTAGGAATCACTGCTATTGGTGCTCAGGTGACTCTAGCAGTGGTCCTCAAACTATTGCCCGTGGACCACATATTGTATTTGTTCTCATTTTGTTTCTTCACATCAAAATAAGATGTATGCAGTGTGCATAGGAATTTGTTCATAATTTTTGTTTTTACTATAGTCTGGCCCTCCAGTGGTCTGAGGGACAGTGAACTGGGCCCCTGTTTAAAAAGTTTGAGGACCCCTGCCCTATTAGATGCTGGAGATCAAATCCAGATTGGCTGCATGCAAAGCAAACTCCTTTCCTGCTCTTCTATTGCAACGGCCCAGATTTTGCCTTATTTGGCCCAGGTTCCCCATCTGGATGCCTGCTTTTACAAAGGAGAAAGGGAAATAAATAATCTATATTGGGCTGGAGAGATAGGACAGAGGGGAAGATGCTTGTCTTGAACACAGTCAACCTAACTTTGATAGCTGCCACCACTTTCCATATCCAGAGTTCTTCAGGAGTGAACCCTAAATGCAAAGCCAGGAGGAAGCTCAGAGCATAACTGGGAGGGGCCCCAACACAAAACAAACAACATCATAAAGGAGTAACTGATATTATCCCTTCCGCCCAATTAAGTGTATGACATTGAACTGGAAATCCTTCAGCCCACCCACTATCTACCCTTAGAAGGCATAATTAAGAACTCAAATCAAAGGCTGCAACCAGAAACCTGAAAGAAAAGGCTTTCTCTGGGAGATAAGACACTAATCTTTACTTTAGTCTTCCAGTCCAGAGTCCTGCTGAAAGTCTTGCCCACAATCTCTTTGATATCAGGCCATGGCAATAGGACAGCAGGGAAGGTGTTTGCCTTGCATGCAGCTGACCCAGGTTCAATCTCTGACATTCCAAAGGGTCTCCTAAGCACGGCCAGGAGTGATTCTTGAGTACTAGGCCAGGAGTAAGTCCTGGAGCACATCGGGTGTGACTCCAAAACACAACAACAACAACAACAACAAAAAAAAACACTTGATTTCTCTGGGTTTGATGTGGGGAGAGTTGCTCATTCTTCCAAGCTTGGATTGAAATAAGTGCCCCACCTCACACTAAAGTCTGGTCCAGAAGGACAGAGGAGCCCAGATGTGAGAGAGGTTTAATTTTTCAGCTTCATATGGCCCCCTAAGCACTGTCAGGAGTGACTTCCAGGCACTAAGTCGAGTGGCCCATGAACACAGCCAGATAAATCAAAAACCAGTAAATGGATAACAGAAAGGCAAGTGCTTTTGAGACTGGGCTGTTTAGGCTTGTGGGCGCCCATCCCCTCTTCCCTCCTCCCTCTCTCTTGAGTGAGCCATGTGACAGGCTCAGGGAACTGGCTCTTCCTGCCAGCAGTCATGTGAAGGGTTGGGGGTTAGAAAGGAAGCTGGTGCTTGGATCTGGGCAAAGCTTCTGACAACAGCCCTGGAGCTTTGCAAGCTCCCAGGCATCACAACAAAAGCCCCTGGATGCCTGACCCTTGGAAGTTACATGAAAGCATAAAAACTGCTGAGTTTTGTTGGTATTTAGCTTGGGGGCCACACATGGTAGTGCTCAGAGCTTACTCTTGATTCTGTGCTCAGGGATCACTCTTGGTGGGACTCAAGGTAGCCTGGGATCA
>PVKC010050119.1:0-10625 GCA_004027635.1 Crocidura indochinensis
CTTATGGTGGCTTTTGAAATGAATAAGCCATGAATACTTTTCCTGAACTATCTAACATTAGGAAATATAAACAAACAAAAACCCAAACCAATAGTTACTGTCATAATGAAATAATGCTTTGCTTTTTCTTTTTAGAGGAGACTGCACAAAGCACTTTGTTTCCTTTAATCTGTTCTAACCCCATCAGATATCATTGTTTCTGATACTAACAATTATGACAATGTGATAGAGCACACTCAGCAACTCATTAGCTCTCGCCTTCCAGAGGGGTTCAACTTGTATGAGCACAATAAGTAATGGCTATTTGAGACATTGATTAATATCTGTAATCAGTTTTAGTCTGATGCCATTCTCAAAATGCTTTCTTCTTTTCCAATAAATGATAAATTATAAGGCTATTCCTTGGCAAGGAGAGCCATATTTTCTAGCCAAAGATTTATTTCCCAACCAAGTTGTTTTTGAATCCTTGAATGTCACTTTCAGCTGTTTCCAATCCACTAACCATGTATCTGCCAATCACCCAGATGCTTGAGGGACAATGCTGGAGTGTATAGTTATTTAATGGAAAATGTTGTCATCAAAATTGAAGAGATGATATGTCAAAATGTGAGAGGGTACCAAGAGAGAACTGTGAAGGAGTTAGAAAATGAGGTTAAAGTCACAGATACAAAGAAGTAGATGATTTCACAAGTAATAAAAGTTCATCAAATTGAGTTCAATAAAAAATAGTATTCAAATAAATCTAAAATCTTTACTCTATCTTTGAAAATAAATTTCTTCAGTATAGAAAAACTAAAACAATATTTCCAGAGACTATTTAATCTACATACAACCATTTTTCACATCCTTTAGTGGTTAATCATGTCCTCCCTATCTATATTATCCCAAGGAGATTACTGAATGGCCCTGTATAGCTGCTGCATTCTCAATATGAGACTACAAAAGACCAGGCAGACCAGAATATCAACTTCAGAGAAATTAAAATATCACTGAAAATGTAACAAAATAGAAAGTTTTGGTATTTAGTAAGACTCCTCTTAGAGGAATATTATAGTTCAGATAAAGTTTTGATGGCAATAATAAAATACTTTTTGAGATTAAAGGGACAGATTCCCAAAGTACATAATTGAGTGTGTTCTATTCAACACATGGTTGCAAAATGATCTTTCAAGATTTGTAGAAAAGTAAAATTTAGAATTTCTACCCTGAATGAAGAATGGTGGTTAATAGCCAGAACTTTAGAGCAGCAGTTCTGAAAGTTCAAGATCTATTAGAATACCCTTAAAGGCTTATTAAAACTTATTGCTGCACTTTACTCTGAGTTTCTGACTCAGCAGTCTTGCAATGAAGACCAAGAGTCTGTATACCTAATAAGCTCTAAAGAAAAACTGATGTCTCTGAACTGAGGTCTATACTTTGAAAACCATTGTTTTAACTCAGAGAGAAGAAAATAGTCACAGTCACCAGCAGTACTTTAAAAAATAAATACTAAAAGTAAAATTGAAGACAGTTTGAAGAATGCCATGATTTTAGCATGCCTGATGATTTTAATGATTAATTTTCCCAGCATACCTGAATGCCTTGATCAACAAACAAATTTGATAAAAACAAGATACCTAATAAAATAATAAAACCTCTTTCCAATATTTTCTCCTGTGGTCTTAATCATAAAAATCTACCTTTCTATCACGTAGGAGAATTGACAGGAATTTAGATAAAAGCATAAGAAAATATCTGACAAAAAATTGCTTTGATAATATAGCATTTGAGATATAAAAACTATTTTAAGCATTGGATTTCATCAGTCTATAGAACATGCTTCATTATACTGATTAGTGATGCCCATTGGGAATAAGATCTCCAAATGCTGTGTCAGTTATTTCTGAGAAAGAAACCTTCAAATTATTCTACTATATTTTCCAATAGAAATTATTCTATTTGGAGTACAACTACATGGATGATTGGGCAGTCTATTCTTTTATTTATATTCCTTTCAAAATCAATGTCAAGTACTTCAATAATAATCTAATTCAAGTATTTTGTTTTTATTTAATAAACATAAAATTGCCTGACAACCCCAACTGAATTATTTTACTTAACTTTTCATGAAGACTGTAACTGTACCTGTCACACAGTAGATATTTAATTAATTTTTGACAAGTGAAGGAAAATTGTGCAATGCTTTGCCATTGAATTACATTCAAGCTGCCAGAACTTTTCCTGTGGGATGTACTACTTTATATCCAGCCATTCAACCTTTAGGTCACAAATCTTCACTAAAAAGCAAACCTTAGAGTACAGTCACCCTTTAGGGAATTTTAACAAAAGTAGTAGGGTGGTGGTAGTAAATGCTCAGTCAGATAGAGTTCTATTTTCAGAATAAATAAATCTTATAATTCTCAATTATCTGTTATTACTTTTTGACACAGACATTTTTCTATGATTTTAATTTGGTCCACTCAGAATGACATTTTACTCAGATAATGTCTAAATAAGACATTTTCTAAATAACAGCCCTTCTTAAAAGAGTGTGATGACCTTTCTTAAAAATATTTGAGTTAGGAATTATCTATCTGTGTGTTATATCTCTTCTACATTGTCATCAAGTTATTTCCCTTGGTATTTAAAATGGGTGGTTCTCATATCTGATAAAGTCACTACATAATAAAGATTTTCACTCCATTTAAGATGTTGACTATGACAGTTTTTAAGCCTCATCACATTCATCCTGCCTTCTACCCACTTTGGCTTCATTAATAAGAAAGGTCAGGTATGGGTCAGAGTGATAATACAACAGGTAGGTGTATATGACCCCAATGGGTTCAATCCTCAAGGAGAGGAGTGCAGAGAGAAGAGGAGGGAAAAGAGCCCAACTGTTCCTTTGACATTCACTAGTCAAACCATGTGTGCTTCAAGCCATAGACTTGGGAACACTAACCCCATCCTACTCTCTAATACAATAAACCTTAAACCTGTCTCTGTTTCATGCTTTCTTCAAGGAACTTTGTATCTCCTTCAGTCTTCCCTGCTATCATATCATAAGTCTCATTTTGGAGTAATGTATTCTAAGTGAAGTGTGGCATCATTAATGTTGAACAAAATTTTGGGTGGAGGGCTCATCTGTTTTTGGAGAAATGTATCAGAATAAATAAATATTACCTATACTACCCAAAGAATGCTTATTATTAACTACAAGTAAACAAATAGCCCAATTAAAACAGTGAACAAAAGTAAAAAAGAAATAGATGAATTGCAGATAATCACAGGAAAAAGTTTTAATATCATGTCAAGAGGAAAATACAAAAAAAATATTGTAACAAAAGACACCGCATTTTTTTGTTGTTGTTTTGAGGCCATAACTAGTTGTGCTCAGGACTTATTTCTAGTTCTTTGCCCAGGAATTACTTCTGGCAGGACTCAGGGGACTATATAGGATGCCTGATCTGAACCCAGTTTGGCCACATGCAGACCAATAACCTACATGCAATACTATCTCTCCAGCTCCAAATTTTAAATAATTTTTTCAGTGCTAGTGAATTCTTCTGCATTGCTGAGGGGATAAAAATTGATATTACATCCACTTTAGAGATAGCTTGGTAATTTCTGTACAAAGTCAAACAGTTATCAGATAGTCTAGATGCATAGGTAATAATATGATAACATGTATACAGAAAATCTTGCACATGTATTTTTATAAATATTTTATTCATATTTACATATCTCTATATACTGTAAGCAAATCAAACATTAAAAAACCAGTAAAGGAAAACTTTAATATAGCCATAAAATAAAATATTCCTCAATTTTAAAACATAATGAACTATAAACATTTAATATGAATAAATTTTAAAGAAATTATAGTTAAAAAGTTAGATTTTAAGTTACTTACTGTATGATTACTTTTATATGATATTCTGAGGGGAAAATATGTGTAACTATAGAGAGAAGAAACAAATCATTGTTTTCTAGAAAGTGGACAAGGATATGCCAAAAGACAACAGTAAATTTTGGAGAGTGATAGAAATCTCATAGATCTGAACTAATGATTATCTGACATTTACAGATACCAAAATTCATTTAAATTGTATACAATTCAGGCTAAAATTTGTGGTATAAAATCACATGTGATTTTAAATATTTTAATAGTAATTAGTCAATATCTTCAACACCATTTTGCTTAATTTAATGAATATAAAGCACCAATATTTTCTTTTTTTTTTATGTTCCACATTTTATTTAAAAGTATGGAACGCGGGCCCGGGAGATAGCATGGAGGTAAGGCTTTTGCCTTTCATGCAAAAGGTCATCGGTTCAAATCCCGGTGCCCCATATGGTCCCCCGTGCCTGCCAGGAGCAATTTCTGAGCATGGAGCCAGGAGTAACCCCTGACCACTGCCGGGTGTGACCCAAAAACCAAAAAAAAAAAAAAAAAAAAAAAAAAAAAAAAGTATGGAACGCTTCACGAATTTCCGTGTCATCCTTGTGCAGGGGCCATGCTAATCTTCTCTTCTCTGTATCGTTCCAATTTTAGTATATGTGCTGCCAAAGCGAGCACGCACCAATATTTTCTAATGTATTGGGTTATATTTCTTTATCAGGATAGAAAACTAATCAATGAAAAACTATAAGCTTTAGTGCTATGAAAATATTAAAAACAAAAAATATTTTCTGTCTTTGTTTTGTTCATCTTATCCAACCTTTTTAACTTTGATGTTTAAAGCTAATTATGGTGAAGATTAAATCCTATTATTTGAGACTGATTGCTACAGAATAAATTCAGAGGTTGGTATGAAAACATCCTAAATGGTTTGCATTACTTTAACATTTTGCTTAATAGATTTTTCCTCATATATCTTATCAATTAAGGGATAATTTTAAATAAGTGAATATCATTAGAGGGAAAAGTGTTAACTGTGACTAAATATTTGGGCACTTATACTGGCCAAAGAGAGAATAATTTGATTAGGTAATTTGAGCAAATTTCTTTTATATGTAATACTGAGAAACAAAGAAGCTCATCAGCTCTCTAGGGGAGTGAATGGGATAGATAATCTGTGGTCAAATAAGCAAAGAAAACTACTGTACCAAAGATGGAGCTTTCTGTCTTCATTAAAAAAATTGAAGATGCTCTGAAGTACTCCATTAAGGATAATGGTGTCCCTAAGAACTGTGGTCTGCATGGCTTAGGTACTTGATTAAATAGCTAATCCAGCCTCTGTTTATCTAATTGATCTTGTTTTCTCCTCTTTCATCCTGTTCTTGCCTTTGAGATATCCAGAAGCAGAAACATGTAACCATGAGCAAATTAATTACCCTCACTCTCCAAAAATGTCAAAGAAATACTGCCTACATAAATTCTTTAGATATCAAAAATGATGAACTGTATTCTGGGAAGTGTTATGAGTTTTGTGGGGTGGAGAGCACCAAGCTGCCTTGTGAATAAGAGTCCTTTTTTAACTGCAATTAGAAAAGAAAAGAATTTTTCTTTCAAACTTAAAATTCCCTTCTATTAAATAAAAAGCCAGTAATTGTGAGTAAAAGCAGCTCTACCTTTAATTCATTTTTATGGTACCTCCAAAGACTAATAAAGAAAGTTTACCTTGTGAGAGGGACAAGAGATAATTATGAGCAAACATGTCGGTTGATTGACAGTCTCAAAGAAGTATTAAAAAGAAATGAGTTTGATATCATATGAAATATGATATAAAAGTGTTTTTATAGGCCCGGGAGATAACATGGAGGTAAGGCATTTGCCTTTCATGCAAAAGGTCATCGGTTCGAATCCCCGTGCCCCATATGATCTCCCGTGCCTGCCAGGAGCAATTTCTGAGCATGGAGCCAGGAGTAACCCCTGAGCACTGCCGGGTGTGACCCAAAAACAAAAAAAAAAAGTGTTTTTAGCCACTGTTCTATTGCCACATATATACGAACATTCACATATATGTATCAGACACAGCAGAGCCATTCGTGCGTATGGACTTATTCAATAGCAGTTGGTATAAAAATATCTCTTTTGGAAGTATACCTTCCACTTGTGTGTACAAGTAATGTAGAGAATAAATATTTATTACATGATTTTAACTATGTGCAAGTATGAAATTATATTATTATAGATTTAAATAAGAATTAGCAGAGGTCCTCAAACTTTTTAAACAGGGGCCCAGTTCACTGTCCCTCAGACCATTGGAGGGCCAGACTATAGTAAAAACAAAAATTACGAACAAATTCCTATGCACACTGCATACATCTTAATTTTTGTTTTGTTTTGTTTTGTTTTTGTTTTGGGGCCACACCCGGCGGTGCTCAGGGATTACTCCTGGCTGTCTGCTCAGAAATAGCTCCTGGCAAGCACGGGGGACCATATGGGACACTGAGATTTGAACCAACCACCTTTGGTCCTGGATCCGCTGCTTGCAAGGCAACGCCACTGTGCTATCTCTCTGGCCCTACATACATCTTATTTTGATGTGAAGAAACAAAACGGGTACAAATACAATATGTGGCCCGTGGGCCGTAGTTTGAGGACCACTGAATTATAGTATGTTAGATGTTATGTAATATTACAGAGAAAAATTAGCAGGAGTGAATTGAATTACCAAAGAATAGAGTGATATCCTGGCTACTGACTAGGAAGATCTCACTAGTAAGCATCCATTTCAGTTAAAGATCTTAAGGAAGTAGAGGAATGGGACCTGGAATATCTAGGAAAGAGCATTCCAGACAAAGTAAAATGAAAAGGCTCTGAAGTAGGAGCATGCTCTGACATGTTTAAGAAATATCAGGAATGTGGTATGGTTAAAATGGATTTAATGAAGGATAAAATGATAAGAAATGAAGTTAAGGGAAAAGTACAAATTACACATATCCTTCTAAATACAACACATATTAAAATGCTACTTTTACCCTAAGATATTGGAATGACCATTGGAGGATTTCAAATAAAGAAATAACATGATCAAAAGCAATTTATAATTGCATTTCACTGACTACTGCATTGAGGATAGGTTAAAGGGATCTATGGAAAGAAATATTTAATAAGGTCTTACAGTATAGTGGCATGGTGAGCTGGTAATGGTGGCAGAAGAATTTAAATCCTAGGTATTTTCCTGGTCCCTAGGTATTTTCACTTGAAAGGAATTTCTGTTGGGGGCATCAGTGGTGGAAAAGTTGCACTGGTGAAGGGGGAGTGTTCTTTTTTATAACTAAAACCCAACTACAAACATGTTTGCAATCATGGTGCCTAAATAAAGATTTTTGTTGTTGTTGTTTATAAAGAATCTTTGAAGATAGAATTAGTTAAGTTAAAATGTGACTGGAGGGCCTGAGCTATGGTGCAGTGATAGGATGTTTGTCATGCATGCAGCTGACCCAGGACGGACCTTGGTTTGATCCCCCAGTGTCCCATATGGTCCCTCAAGCCCTCAAGCAGGAGCAATTTTTGAGCACATAGCCAGGAGTAACCCTGAGCATCACTGGGTGTGGCCCAAAAAGCCAAAAAAAAAAAAAAGGCTGGATTTGGGTGGTTTCTAAAACTGATTATTGTTATAATATAAGAAGATTATAAGGTTATGAGGTTTTAAAATTATAAGGAGACAGATGAAGTCAAACAATAGAAACTAAGACGAACCCTGTACAAATTAAGAAACACCAAATATTGTTTGCATCTGTCAGTAGCTAAATAGAAATAGGAAGGCTTATTCCCTGCATCCTTCAGAGAACTAGCCCTGGCAACATATTGATTTTAGATTACCATTTTCAGATTTATGAGGGAATTAATTTCTATTGTTTTCTGCTACCCAGTGAGGTGCTCTTTTATACTGGGTTTAGGAAAATTATGTATACTTAAAGACAACAAAAAGACAACAGAAATGCCTTTTTTTCTGTTTGTTTTTGTTTTTTAGGGTCACACCTACATGTGCCCAGGGCTCAATACTGGCTCTGTGCTCAGGGATCACCTTTGGTAGTCTTGAGGGACCAAATGGGGTGCCAGGAATCAAAACAGGTTCAGCCATGTGCAATACAAGTGTCCTTCCTTCCTACGTTGGCCCCAAGAGAAACTATTGATATGTTAATGACTATTATGAGAGAAGCCAGGTAAAGAAAACACTATAATTTGGAGGGACAGAAAGAATGATATTTTAAGAAAATACTTATAATTTTGTTTTGAACAAATGTTATTAAAATGTCACCATTCCTAATACAGCCAACATATTTAATCTATCTACTGGACTTATGGGTAGAAGTTAAATTATCTGTTTTTGAAGGACTCAAAAATGGGAACAGTAAATTCAATGAACTGATTTTAATTGATTATCCAAATGTGAACTTAAATGATGAACAAGAAATAAACTGCATACAAAAATATTACATAAAGTTTATCTGCTATTAATTTTATTTATCTTTCTTCTACCAGTAAAAGCCATCTGGAGTATGGGAAAGATGAAGAGTGAGGGGTGAGAATTAACTAAACCATGTATAGGGTTATGACCTGAACCAAATTTTATTTACAAGATAATATTGATTATATTTCAATGCAACACCAGAATTTTCTTCCACTACAACATATCAAGGAACATATGCAATAAGACCATCATAAAATACACTCATAGATTTTAAGTGTAAAACAATGGAGTATTTTCTCTCTTACCTTGAAATTTATTATAAGTAATAAAATTAATGAAAAATAATCAAAGTACCATTGCTTTAAACAAAAATACTGCTTATAATAACAATCCATAAACCAAATATATTCCAGATACATTGAAATGCGAACCAAAATAAAGAAGTATGACAAGGTTGACATATGAAAGAGATTTTTCTTAAAGTAAATATGACATAATCTCAAATTAGGAAGCCAAATCCCTTGATGTTTTCCAAATAAGGTACCAGATGAAAAATTTGCAGAGGTTGTTATTTGAAAAGTAACTTTTACTATAGTTACTTTACACATCAGAGCAATACATGGATTAAACTTGAAGTGACAGATTATTTTTAAAACTATTTGAAAACGCATGTATTTGGTTTTGGAACAACTGGTGATGCTGAGGGGTTACTCCAGGCTCTGCACTCAAGAATAATTATTATTTTAGGGTTTTGTGGGGTGGGGGCACACCCGTTGACGCTCAGGGGTTACTCTCGGATATGCGTTCAGAAATCGCTCTTGGCTAGGAGGACCTATGGGAGGCCTGGGATCGAACCAGCTCCGCCTGGATCTGCTGCATGCAAGGCAGACTGTGCTATTGTTCTATCCCTCAAAAATTATTTATGGTTGTGCTTGGGGGATCATGTTAGAACCCGAGTTAGCCACTTAAGAAGGAAGCACCCTACTTACTATCTTTCAGCCCAGAAATGCAGTACTTGTTTGATTTTTGTATTGGGGGTACACACCCAATTACGCTCAGGACTTACTGCTCGCTGAGCACTCCATTCTGGTGGGGCTTGGTGGACTATATGGGAAGCCAGGGATTGAACCCAGTTGAGCTACATGGAAGGAAAGAAAAAACGAGGTGAATGGATATTTATTTTTCCTCATTAAAATGCATTTTTCTTTTCTTTATTTTTATTTTTATTGTGTTTGAAGTGAATTACAATTCTCTCACAGTAATATTTGAGACACATAGTGACAATGAGTGAGGGGCATTCCCACCACCAGTGCTGTCCTCCCTCCACCCCTGTTCCCAGCATGCATCCCACATCTCCCTCTTTTAACCCCGTAATGCTGGTGCAACTGTTCCCCCTTTGTACAGCTTGTAGATTCTGTTGTAGTTAACTTTGGATTTGGTATTCAAGTCTAATCAGTTTTTATTTCCACCAAATGAACATTCAACTGTCTGGCCTTGGTACCACTGGGGGAAGAAGTAAAAAAAGGCAAGCAAAAAAGATAAAATCTAGGAGGAGTCTATCTAGGTGTCATAAATATCCATTTAGAAGAAGGAAGAGAAAAAAGAAGAAAAAGGTAATAAAACAAAACAAAACAGAAACAAAAACATTAAAGGAATATAAACAAAATTACAAAAAGAATAAACACAGAATAAACAAAAACCAACAACTATGGAAAAAGAAAAAACAAACAACAACAACAAAAACATACCAGCAACACTTTTACATATTTATGTTTACTACGCTATGATGGGGGAATGGAATGCCATGCTGCTCTCAACTCCAACTAAAAGAGAAGTCATGGAGATAGTATGGAGGTAGGTGTTTGCCTTACATCCAGAAGGACAGCGGTTCGAATCCCGGATTCCCATATCGTCCCCCGTGCCTGCCAGGGGTCATTTCTGAGCACAGAGCCAGGTGTAACCTCTGAGAGCTGCCAGGTGTGATCCCCTCCCCCCAAACTAGAAAAAAATTGTAAATGTAACTGAAAACATTCAGCATTGTGGTTGGCAAACAAAAGAAAATCACCAAAATTGATATAAAATGAACAAACTAATGAAAATTATAATAAAATATTTTTGTTTAATTGTTGCCTCCAAAATAATGCCAGAACAGATAATACTTAAGTTATATATACTATTGCAAAATATTATCAAAGACATAACCCTTTAAAATATTAGTGAATTTAAAGAATATATCATGGACATCTGTGGAAACATGAGTCATAAATTTTGATGATTATAAAT
>PVKC010050120.1:0-10627 GCA_004027635.1 Crocidura indochinensis
TTCGGTTTGATCCCCCAGCATCCCATATGGTTCCCCAAGCCAGGAGCAATTTCTGAGTGCACAGCCAGGAGTAACCCCTCACTTGGGTGTGGCCCAAAAACCATAATAAATATATATAAATTAATAATAAGATATATGCAGTGTGCATATTTACAATAGCCAGAATGTAGAATTTTGTTCATAATTTATTTTCAAACTGTAGTCTGGCCACCCAACAGAATGAGGAACAGTGAACTGACATCCTGTTTAAAACGTTTGAGAACATCTGACTTATATAAAAGTAGGAACTTGATATATAATACAGGGATTAAGATTCTTGACTTGAATATAGCTGACTCAGACTTGATCTTGGCATCAAATATGGTCCCCTAAGTTCTTCTAGGAATGATCCCTAAGCACAGAGACATAAATAATCCCTAAACATAGTTAGGTATGGCCAATCTCTAGCCCCAAATATTTCAGTACCAGTTGCCCATTATCTATTTCTGGTATTCCATCTGCTACTTCAGTACTTAAAATTGCAGATTTATGTTATTTTCTCTGCATAGAAATTTTTCTCTTCTTTCCTTTTTTTTTTTCAGTTTCATCTTGTCTTAAAAGGAATGACTAGTTACTGATCACAAGTTATGGGAGAACTTCTTTTAGTGCAACTATTCAAATTAGGCCAGTTGAACAGAATCACATTTTTATACGGGAGTGAGAAAAATCCCAAATTTCCCATCTTATGTCCATCTGGTCTCTCATCCCAGGTGTGTCACCTTAGGGATCTGAAATCTGGAGCTGTCCCTCTATGCTCCAGACTCCAAACTCTACTTGCACAGCTCCATATTCAAGTCCATATGTTCAAGAGTTGCAGTCCTGTCATCCTTCTGCATTTTCATCTGAGGTTCATCATCCTAGAGGTTCGGAACTTGACATGTGGAGCTAAATCTATATGTCCCAACCTATCTGCCAGTCTGCATTCAAGGCTATAGGTCCAAGAGTCACCCGGTCTGATGTTCCTCTGCCCTTGTTACCCAGTTCATCATCCTAGGGGCATGATGTATCTTAGAACTGAGTCTCTATGGCCTACGGAACTCCCAATCTCATCAACACCACTCCCACTTTAAGGCCTTAGAGTCACCATTCTGAGGTCCCTGTGCCCTTTCATTCCAGTTACATAATCCTAGAGAAGGGGCCTGACTTCTGGAGCTGCATCTATCCCCCAGACTCTCCAATCCTTTTGCAGATGCATTTTCAAGGTCATTGGCATGCAAGTTACCATCCTGATGTCCCTCTGACCTCTCTTCACAGATGCATCACTCCAGTGTGGGCTCCTGATCTGGAGTTGATTCTCTATGCCCCAAACTCCTTACCCCATCTGCAATGATCCCCTTTCAAGGCCATTGGCCTGGGAGTCGCATATCAAACAACCCTTTGCCCTCTCATTTCACATGTATCACGTGGGGGCGGGATTTGACTTCTATAGTTAAATCTCTATGCCCCAACTCCCCACACATAAGCGCCATTCCCCTTTCAGGGTGATATGCCTGAGAGTCTCTGTCCTAACATATTTCTGCTCTCTAATCCCATCACATGGACCATAGGTGTGGGATCTCAATCTGGAGTTGAATCCCTATGCCCCAGACGCTTCTCTCTGAGAAGCAGCTCTGAGGAGCTACTCTCCTCCACAGAGTCAACTATCCTGATATCCTTCTGCCCTTGCATCCCAGGTTCATGACTCTTGTAGCAGGATCTGACATCTGGAACTGAAGCTCTATGCTGCAGATGTCCCAACCCCCTCTGCACAGCTCCCCTTTCCAGACTATAGACCCAAGTTTCCCTTTTTGACATCCTTCTTTCCTCTAACAAGTGCCTAGGCAAATCTCCAAGCCCATCAAAATGCCTGATCCTGTTTGATGACGATGGACACTATTCATTGATCAGAGGAACAATACACCAAAAAGCTCTAACTCTAATCAACATACATGCACCAAATATTGGATCAGCAAAGTATGTAAAACTTTTGCTTAAAAATATAGTGCATCATCCTAGAATTGGGTCTATATTAAACTGAGAAACTTCTTCACCTCAAAGAAAATAATGCCTGGGATACAAAAGACTTCCACAAAAAGAGAGAAGCTATTCACCCAATGCACATCAGATAAGGGGCTAATATCTAAGATATACAAGGTACTGACAGAACTTAACAAGAAAAAAGCATCTAACCCCATCAAAAGGTGAGGAGAAGAAATGAACAGATAATTCCTCAAAGAAGAAATACAATTGGCCAAAAGACACATGAAAAAAATGCTTCACATCGCTAATCATCAGGAAGATGCAAATCAAAATAACAATGGAGTACCATTGTGATGTGTATCTAGCACACATCACAAAGAACAAGAGCAATCAGTACTGGCAGGGATGTAGAGAGAAAGGAACTCTCATTCACTGCTGGTGGGAATGCTGTCTAGTCCAGTCCTTATGGAAAACAATATGGAGATTCCTCAAAAAACTGGAAATTGAACTCCTATATTGTTGGCTACCATGGCCTGACAGAAGCCATTTTCTCAGCCCCTCTGCCATTTTCCAGCCTTGCAACTGCAAGCAGCAAGGAGCCAACGTGCAGTTTCGCTACAAGCCCGGGCTATCAGGAAACAGGTGGCCACAAAAGTAATAATAACTCTTTGAACCCAGAGAGAGAGAGACACAGCCTGATACCACCCCCCGGAACATAGTTATACTCCCCTTGCCCATCTGCTTAGATCAATAAGGTCTGCATTCTTGTTCTCTGTAACATTGGTGTTACAAAGTTACTTCTTAAGAAGTTGCCCCACCATAAATCTGTTAAGGGCTTGGGAATGTAATCAGCAGACTCTTCCCAGGGTCACAAAGTGTCTCCATGAAAACTGCCTACGTGCAGGATTACTTCGCCCCTCACCATTTGCCCACCTTCCATATTTGGGAGACAATGCTACCCTCTCCGTCCCACCCAACCTTTGCTGTGGCCTGCACGCCAAAAGAATGATTGACATTGCCTTTGCCAGCCCCTTTCTGCCTGTCTATAAAAGCAGGCACATTCCCCATTAAAGATGCCTTCGATCGGAATTTCATCCTAGGCCTTTTTATTCTTTAACCTCTTTGATTTCTTGACAGGTGTGGTGCACTCCTAGCCCTGCTGAATAAAGGTGTGGCTGCCCTTGAGCCTCTCATCTCCCTCCCGCTGGCCGGGTCCCCTCCGGGGGGCTTCAGGGCTCCCACACTATATGATCTAGCAATACCACTCTCTAAGGATATAACCTAGAAACACAAAAGTGCAATACAAAAACCCCGTCCTCATGCCTACATTCATTGCAGTGCTATTTACAGTAGCCAGACTCTGGAAACAACTAAGATGCCCTTCAACAGATGAATGGCTGAAAAAAAAAACTGTGGTACATATATACAATGAAATATCATGCAGCCATCAGGAGAGATGAAGTCTTGAAATTTTCCTACACATGGATGTACATGGAATTTATCATGCTGAGTAAAATAAGTCAGAGGGAGAGAGAGAGAGATAGAGAATACTGGTAGTCTCATCTATGGGTTTAAAAAAAATAAGACATTGAAATAATTCCCAGAGTTCAGGGCCAGAAGGATTGGCTCAAGAAACCAAATAACTATGCTGAGAACTATTGTAACAATGTCAATCAGTGAGGGATGTAGAAAGTCTGTCTCAAATACAGGCAGGAGGTGGGAGAGGGTGAAGATGGGGGTACTGGTTATGGTAAGGTCTCACTAGTAAAGAGGAGTGTTCGTTATTATGACTGAAACCCAACTACAATCATGTTTATAATCATGGTGTTTAAATAAAGATATTATTTTTAAAAAGAAATAAGGAGTCAAAGAAAATAGAGAGAAATACATGGATAGAAATTTGATATTAGTGGGAGATTTCAACAGGCCCTTCTCATCACTGGATAGATGCACTAGGTAGAAAATTAGAAAGGACATTAGAGCCACAAATGAGAAACTACAAGAGAAAAAACTAATGGACTTATATAGGACCTTTCATCTTCTAAAAGCTAACTATAACTTATTCTGTGGTGCACCTGAAACATTCTCTAGGATAGATCACATTCTAGTTCATAAGTTTAACTTATGAAAATTCATAAACAAGAATCATACAAAGCATCCTATCAGAGCACAATGCCACAGAGAAAGATTGTAAAAAGATGTGGAGAAACTCTAAGACCTGGAGACTGAAAACATGCTGCTTAATAACAACTTAATAAATGCTAATAACAAAGAGGATGTCCAGGAAAAATAAAGTTGAGAATAATGATAATGAAGAAAGAAGTTTCCAAAATCAATGGGACACAGTAAAAATATATAGGAACATATATCTATTCATAAATTAATAAAATAAAAAATCAATAAACCCATGAGCTCAGTTTGTTTTTAAAAAATAAACAAAATAGACAAACCATTGACAAGAGTCACAAGGTAAAGAAAGAGAGAGAAATTGCCAGATCAGAATTTCTGATCTTATCAGAAATAAAAGGGGGAAATTATAACAGAACTCCCCGGAAATCTAAGACTTAATGAGTGCTTATTATGAACAACTGTACTCATTAAGCTAGAGAATCTAGAATAAATGGACATATTTATGGAAACATATGTTAAAATTCATATTGGTCATATACAATATGGAAAAGTCTACAGATAACTTTATTTGGTGAAAATTCAGAATAAAGTAGAACATATTAAGCTTTCCTTCAGGACTAAATTACTTATAGAACTTAGTCTGAAGTTTGAAGGAAGTAGTAAGGGGGTGAAGGAAATAATGAGAAATTAATTTCTCACTGCCTTTGTGAATTGAATTCTAAAACTTATATGTGCATCTGGGCAAAAAATATTTCAAACTAAGACTTATGCTTCTGTATGAGAGATTACTCTAAAGTAATGTGACCAGTTGTCTTTTTGCTTTTGTTTTACTTTGTTTGGGGGTTGTTGTTGCTACTGTTGTCATTTTGTAACATACATATCAGATATTGTGTCTCTTGCAGACATAAGCTGGCATTAGCTTGAGCAAAAGATAAGAACAGCTCCCTTAAAGGTTATCTGGAATGATGACTAAAGCACAGGTTGAAAAAGATAGTTAAACTGAATCCAGGAGGTGTCCTTTTCATAAAGGCAGGAAGTATCAGTGGCTCAAGCTCAGGGGTTTGAGGACCAACCTAAATTGTCAGTTCCTTGAAACTAGCATTGTGGAAGAAGATTCATCTCTTGCTTCCCAAGTACTGAAACATTTTCTAAATCTGAAATTACTTTTTTCTTCTATGTAGCAAATTTGCGTTAACCTCAATAAGTCAGACCTTAAGTGATATTACTAGGAGAATCAGTATTGGTAGTAGCCTCTAGGCCATCTTTACAAGAGTCTTCTAAGCAAGGGAAGATAGTGAGACACAGACGAGACCAACTTGAAGCCTGCACAATTGGTAACCACACATCAGTGCATACTTGTTAACCTGACCAAGAACCTCTCCCTATTCTTCATGCCCTCTAAGACTTAAAATATCATTTGGTTTATTATTCTCATTAAACTATAGTCCTCAGTAGGATCAGAAATTATATCCCTAAATAGTGTAAAAGAAACTGGGGGATTGGAAAGGGAACATCAAAAGAGAAATCTAATAAAAAATAAAGACATTACTCGTAATAGATAAAATCAACAAGCATCAAAGACTGATACATTAATAATTTGTCACTTTGGGTGATGTTTGCAGAAAGTAATTATTTAAATGAACTGAGAATAGTAATAGAAAGGAAGTGTCACTGAAGGAGTCCTGGGCTAAAAGATAACAAGCCATCACTTGGTGCTCATCACCATTAAAGCTCAGAACCAGGCCGTTAGTAAAACATTTTGCAAATTCAATAAATTATCATTTTCATAGATCACATTGTAACTTAAAAGCACATACAAAGTTACTTATCTAGCTTCCAACTATCACATAAATTTGCCAAACGTTTTCAGAGCTATAAATGCCTTCTTTCTGTACTCTTTTTATTATCTTTAATGGCTTACCAATATAATAATATGTCCAGTGATCTTTTTTCTAATGAATCCTCCCTGTCTCTAAGACTCTGAAAAGGGAAAATTAAGAATAACTGTGGGCCCGGAAAGATAGCACAGCGGCATTTGCCTTGCAAACAGCCGGTCCAGGACCAAAGGTGCTTGGTTTGAATCCCGGTGTCCCATATGGTCCCCCGTGCCTGCCAGGAGCTATTTCTGAGCAGACAGCCAGGAGTAACCCCTGAGCACCGCCGGGTGTGGTCCCAAAACAAAACAAAAAAACTTTTAAGGGGCCCGGGAGATAGCATGGAGGTAAGGCATTTGCCTTTCATGCAAAAGGTCATCGGTTCGAATCCCGGTGCCCCATATGGTCCCCCGTGCCTGCCAGGAGCAATTTCTGAGCATGGAGCCAGGAGTAACTCCTGAGCACTGCCGGGTGTGACCCAAAAACAAAACAAAACAAAAGAATAACTGTGTATTTCTTGCCCCTTTAAAAGTATGTAACTAAAGTGACCCATTATACCATAATGAAAGTATTTTACATAAATGAAACTTCATTTTCAAGTGACCATCAACCATGCAAAACAATCAACAAAAGCAGCCTTTATGTCCTGGAGAGGAAGAGAAAGGCATGGCATGTTTGCCTTTTGTTGAGAAGGTTCATATTTAAAAAATCAGGGATAAACATGGTTATGAATAAGATCTGAGAAAAATATGCTGGGTAGGTTTTTTTTATAATTTAATAGGAATTTTACTTCCAAATGCCCACTGAAATATCTTTTTTCTAATTTTTTAATTACACTTTTAAACACTGCCAGAAAAATGTCAGAGTGCTGTGAAAATCTATTATGTCCCATCTGGAGCATTGTAAAGCAAACAGATAAAATTAGAGTATTCCCAATGAGCATCATGTCCCAGCAGACTTGACAGCCACCTGGAGGACTGGAGAAGAAAAATAGATATAACACATCAAATTTAGGAGTCTGGGTGATAGGCTAGCCATTAGGGCACATGCCAAGCATGATCCTAACTGAGGTTGAATTCCTAGCACCACAGAGTCTCTAAGCACTGTGACCGTGGAGGTTCCCAGCATTTCGAAGCCCAAGCCCACAACCCAATGAGCCAAGAATCTCCAGGAGAAGATTCTTGAATCTCCAGAGCACTGCTTGAAAGCACCATCACCAGCACCTTCCATCCTTAACCCTATACCAACTGATGAGTAAATAAAGACAATATGGTATATGCACAGAAGGGAGTATTACTCAATTCTTTTAAATAAAAATTATATCCTACAGCTTGTGACAATGATGAAACTTGAGAGGAGGGATTATGCTGAGTAAAATAAACCAGTGTAAAACTGAGAAAAAAACACAGTCTCACTCATATGACAAGATAAAGAAAAAAATATAATGAACAAACACTGTAAACAAAAAGCTTTAGTGTGTGATGAAGTATGATTGGCATAGGAAATGGGTTTGGGGAAGGAGAGGGAGGTGAAATCAATAGGATGTGGGTGGGGTGGAAAATAAGCCAATGTGTGTTGACAGAGATAGGATGAACATTTGCAAAAGTGTGGCACTATTCTGAATCTGATACAAAATGATTAAAATAAAACTGTTACCTTTTAAATAAAATTATCTTGGGGTACTCAAAATGGGAGAACAATATAACTACATCACTCCAAATTTTTGTAGAGAAGAGATATGATGAGTACTTACGTCATTTAAAATTAAAATTCCCTTTTTTTCTCACACTTAGAAATGAAGGGTGCCTTTCTTATTTAGTTACAGACAACAATAGAATTTCTTCAATCAACTATATGCCACCAGTAACTGAGAAAAGCTATATATTTCATTGAACTTGCACTGACTTATTCATCTGTATTACCCAGGAAAGCTCTTTGGGAAAAAAAAAAACATTTAATAAAAAGATAAAGGAGATTAGAAGGTTTCAATTAAAACAAATTTGGTTAACACTTAATATTACTTAATCTACAACAAGTTAGACACAGAGAAAACCACTTATATTAGCAGCCTGGGGGACACAGGAGGGGGATATGGGATGCATGCTGAGAACAGGGTTGGAGGGGATACAACACCGGTGGTGGGAATTTCCCTGATTCAATGTCACTATGTACCTAAAGTATTACTGTGAAAGATCTGTAATTCACTTTGGTAACAATAAAAATTATTGAAAAAAGAAACTTAACATTACTTAAGTCTACTGAGATGATTAAAATGTTTCTAAGAGTGAAGTTGAGTTTTATGTTGTAAGGTATAGTATTTTATAAACAAAACAACTACATATTGTAAGATCATTTAAACTTTTAGTTCTCTTTCTCCTAGACTCTTGATGCTAGTAAAAACCTGCATGTAAAAACTCTACACAAGACAAACACGGAAAGTGGCAGTCAGTCTTAATGCCATTACATCTTTATACAGTACTTTATGCCTCTCCAGGTGCTATTTATATGTACCACTTTATATTACTATCATAGCAATTACTGTTCCCTGTGTAAAAAAAATTAGCCCATATAAGTGCCTTGAATACATATAAAAGAGAATTAGTAATTGAATTACCCCTCCAAACTCATGTCAATATTTTCATTATTATCCTCCTTATGATGGTCAAGTTTTCTTTAGGAGAAAATTGAATTCCTTCAGAATGGCAGCATTGCATTGTGATTAAAGGATGGGATCTGAAAACCAGCAAACTTAACTTCCAAGCCTTGCTCCATCACACACCAGCAAATTATTTTGGACAAGTGTTGGAGTCAGTGTTGAGGGCTAGTAATGAGGCTCTGTAACTGTGAAGCTCCACTTTAACTTTGAATTTCTAAAGTAATTGAAGAACCAATGAAGAGCATTAACGGCAGAAAAAAAAAGAGCTTTATTAGCAGCAAGTCAATAGGCTAGAAGATAGAGGAACTTACATGCTCAAGGTAATATCTTCAAGCATAAGAAGCAGATTTTATAGGGAAAAAAAAGAAACAGGGAAGCACGTTTTTAGAAAAACTGGATGCAAGCTGTTGGGCCCCAAAAGCTCAATTTATTCCATCATGGGCTGGTTCCATGAGGCACATTTGATTTTATCTACAAATCTAAGCAAAGATTTCTGAGACCTTATGTTGGGCTTTCGGGGAAAGATTGGTAAGAAGACCTATCCCTGACCGGAAGATAGTTTGTTAGATTTTAATTTTGAATTCAGATCCTGATTTCTGTCAGTTTAAATCCAGTGGACTTTGCACTACTGAGTCAATTACAGAAACCATATGATTGTGACCACAGAACAACCAGCCTCGATTCTGACTAATATATTCAGCATGGAATCTAGTGATAATCAAATACAATTAATTGTACAAATAAAATATAATTACAGTGGAAATTCATGGTGCAATACATTCTTTGCATAGTCTCCAATCAATAAAAGCGAATCCCCATAACTTTATTGTACAGTTTATTGTACAATTTAGAGCTCATAATCTATACATAATTTAACACCCATTTGTTCTCTCAATAAAATATTTATTGAATGCCTACAATGTATGCAATCTTATACTGGAGGCTGAACATACAGTGATAAACAATATGGAAACTATAGCTAAATGGCCCCAAGGAAAAAAATGCATCTGACCAGATATTTCTGAATGAGTATATGTACAATTTCATAAATATTAAAAAATAGTTCTAGTGATATGAAAAGAACAAAAATTCTGTCCTGACTTGCAGTAAAAAGCACTCATTTAGGAATGTTTCCAAGCCTCAACTAACACATTTTTAAAAGCTTACTGAAACACCCGACGTGCTGTTGAGAGGTCTAAAATGTGTCATGTACCTAATGACAATTAAGACATTTGATTTTCATGGAGTATATGCTGTGACCCCAAAGAGTTGACTTTTTTTTAAAAAATTCAATTACCTGACTAAAGCTTTACTGAAAAGACAACCACTTCAGAAAACACACGCAGGACCAATTATGCCACATAAGAGCAAGTTGATTCCTCCCAGTTAAACGAAGGCTCTTATGTTTAACAAATCTTGGTTGACTTAAATAAATTATCCATTTGTTTCTACATTTCCCTTTATTTTTTATTATTCCATATCATCTCATGACTTAAATTTCTTAACCTTGGAAACCCAAAATTCTCTATCCTAAACCCTCAATAAAAGAAGAACTTAGAGGCCTAGTGATAGTGCAAACCCGTGCTAGCCTAGGGCTGATCGTGGTTCCATCCCCCCAGCGTCCCATATAGTCCCCCAAACCAGAAGCGATTTCTGGGCACAGAGCCAGGAGTAACCCCTGAGTGTCACCGGTATGATCAAAAAAAAAAAAAAAAGAAATTAACTAAAGAGGTGAAGGACCTATACCAAAAATACTACAAAATACTGCTTCAAGAAACTAGAGAGCAGCTGATCCAGGAAGAATGTTGGTTCAATTCCCCAAGCATCCCATAAGATATCCTGAGCCAGAAGCGATTTCTGAGCTCATAGCTAGGAGTAATCCCTGAGCATCATAGGGTGTGGCCCAAAAATTAAAAAAAAGGAAGGAAGGAAGGACGGAAGGAAGGAAGGAAGGAAGGAAAGAACGAAA
>PVKC010050121.1:0-10524 GCA_004027635.1 Crocidura indochinensis
ATATGTACCACATCTTCATGATCCACTCATCTATTGTTGGGCATCTACATCGATTCTAACTCTTAGCTATTGTACTGAGTGCTGTGATGAATGATGGTGTGCATATGTCCTTTCAAAGGAATGCTTTTCTGTCCTGGGGACAGATATTCAAAAGTGGAATCATCTGGAAGGTTGCTGAGAACTCTCCATACTGTATTCCATAGGGATTGGATCAGACATCCTTCCCACCAGCAGTGGATGTGAGTTCGTTTTCACCACATCCTCTCCAACTCAGACTGTTCTCAGTATTTTTGATATGTGCTGTCTTCATTGGTGTAAGCTTATACCTTATTGTGGTTTTGACTTGTGATTCCCTAGTAATGATGAACATTTTTTTCATATGCTTGTTTGCTATCTTTTGATCTTCCTTAAAGGAATTTCAGTTCACTTTCTCTCCCCATGTATTTATGGGGCTTTTAGATATTGGGGACATAATCTTGGTAACTACTTTGTATATCCTAATAAAATATTGTCTTTTTATGAGAAATATATATATAGATATTTTATTATCAATCATTTTTTTTTCGTCTGTTTTTGGGTCACACCTGGTGGCATTCAGGGATTACTCCTGGCTCAGTATTAAGAAATTTCTCCTGGCAGGCACGGGAGACCATTTGAGATGCTGGGATTTGAACCACTATCTGTTCGAATCAGCTGCATACAAGGCAAACGCCCTACCGCTGTGCTCTCTATCCAGCCCTTCTATTATTAATCTGTTCACATAGGGTCAGCATGTTTACTTGCCAAACAGATTTGCTGACTAAATTTTTCTGATATATTTATTCCATAGGTAGCATCTAAAATGCTAAAATGTTTAATGTGTTAAACAAAACAGATGCTCTCAAACTTATTTGATTTACCACCCCTGAACAAAAGCAAGAAAGCAAATAAACTATATATAGATTTCTCGATGTATGTTTCACTCATTACACCCCTAAAAAACTACCTTCTTTAACACAGAAAGAAAGATTGTACTAATAATTGCAATTTTAATTGCATATGATCATATTGATCATATGCCTAAATTATTGGCAGGGTGGTGTGGTGTGGTATGGTATTGACCATCTTGGAAAACATCGGTTTCCATTTCCAGCTTCTTTAAGACTAAATAATCTAAAATATACGTATGAAGCTATCTAAGTATAGTACTTTCTAGGTAGTTGTGGTTTTAATTCTGTTCCTTAATTTGATAGCAACATTTTTCTCCTCTTTCTTTATTATTAATATATTTTCTGTGTCAGGTATGAAATTCCTGTCTGTTTTTGATCGCCGAGCTACATACTGCTTCCCTTTCTACATTTTTTACAAAAGCAATTACTTAGCTTTCACAATAAATACCATTACAATAAGTTCGGGAACAAACCTTTTCAATTTTTGTTAAGTATAAAACACCTATCAAAAGTATACTACCAATTTTCTACAGGATAGTCTGCCTTTGAAAGCAGTTAGGAGCCAAATATGATCATATGCAATTAAAATTGCAATGATTAGTACAATGTTTCTTTCTGTGTTTCTTTCTGTGTTAAATAAGGTAGCTTTTTAGGGGTGTAATGAGTGAAACATACAGAAATAGAGAAATCTATATATAGTTTGTTTATTTACTTTCTTGTTTTTGTTCAGAGGTGGTAAATCAAATAAGTTTCGAAGCATCTGTTTTGTTTAACATTTTAAACATCATGAATTTATGTGGTAAAGCAGGTTAAGAGAATTTTTGTAATAAAAATAGATTATATACTGAACAGTTAAAATGTGTTAGATATAGACAATTTATATCTAATCTACATATTTCATTCACAAATATCCCATGAGACCTGATTTATAAGGAACATTTTTTTTGGACACATGGATATTGACGGAGTTTGTTGTTAAGGTTATAAATATTTAAGTTTGGGTATAAAATTCAAATCCAAATCAGTCTGATACTTAAATCTAGGACTAAGTTCTCACTTCAAAAGCCTTATCTGGGTGAGAGGAGTTCCTGTTTCCTTTGCTGGAGACCCCACTTGGCCTGACATTGATCTATGGGTTTGGGTCAAGGCCACAGACTTCGTAAAGAAAGCAATCCCCATAACAAATAACTTGCATGTGTGTTCAAGATCAGAGGACAACTCTATAGCCCTTTCTCTAATTTGATAAAACATTATGTAAACCCATATATTTAATATCTTAAATCAATGACTAGATTGCATGTCTTGAGGCAAACTTTACTAAGAATATCATTTGAGCCCGATGATTTTTTTTTTTGGCTTTAGGGAGATAAATAAGTTCTTATTCTTATTTCTGGACACTGTATCCTGGGATTCCCAAACTAGTTATTTATCATGCTGTCTCTTACATGGTGCTTTTCCTCGGTATGATGGATGTGACTTCCTGGGAAGACTGTTTTACACCAGCCTGAAGACAGCCTTTTTAACTCTAACAAAAACAAATTGGCTTCAGAGAAAAAAAATTACCGTCAACCTTTTAATCCCTCCTTTTCCATCTTCTTTGTCCTGACTATGAAACCATGCATAGTAATTGCAGTTTTCAGGGATCCATTGTTCATTTTGGAAGAGCATTTGATGAGCTAGAAGCACACAGAGAATGCCCTTTATATGCTTGCTATCCTCGAAGTTGGATATGACGTCCTCTCAGGATATACCAATTGTCTAAATTACCGAAAGTTTTTCCCTTACACATTTTTTTCTCTTACCAAAAATACTGCGTGAATACATTTGCCAAGGTGTCATTTTGTAATAAAATATTTTTTTCCAAGAAATTTCATATGAGTTGTGAAGCACTTAGAGTGATTTACCACTATTTTCTTGCCTTTTATTTTTTTAAGTCAAAATGGCATTTATTTTGTTTGAAGTGTAATTATTCTCATAGAAGTCAATTTGTTTATTTGGTGGCTTTAGATTTCTGGAAGCTTTGCTTTTGAATTGTTTTACTTGTAACACTTCCCCCAACTTGATAGCTGTTTGTTTTTGTTTTTCTTTATTGTTATTTTTTAAATCAAGCTTTGCAGCTTCTCTTTGGATCTAGTGAGTACAATCAAAAGTATTCTGTGAAGTTTTCAGTTCATAAAGACTTGTTTCCAGGGACGTGAACAACTTTATTAGAGCCTTAAACTCAGTTGGACATAGATTACCTATGCCATATTACTTGAAGTTAAAGATTTACGACTGTGAAAAAGAACAATATAGATTTTATATTTTATTTTATAAATATTTATTTATTTTTGAAAAAGAACAATTTAGACGAAAGTTTATAAAGGGAACAAACAGTAGTTCTGAGTTTTCTCTTCTGTAGTAACTCTTTATGGTGTCTATGAGACAATATTAAACATGAGTATTGTGTAACTTGCTCAGTTAGCTTTCTGGTTAAATCAGTTTTACAATGAGAAGATTATTTAATTGTTTTCCCCTAGAAAATGTGAATTTTTAAGATTGTCAAACTAAAGCATGGACATGTCATTATAGATGACAAAATCAATTATTTGCAGGGGATTTTAGGCTTTCTGGATTGTCTCAAGATTTTTTTTATGAATTATTGTTCATGTATCAGATTGTGATTCTCAAACTAGTTCACAGACATCTATCTACCTTTTAGAAAGTTAAAACCTCAATCCAGGGGCCAGAGATGTAGCATGGCGGTAAGGCGTTTTCCTTGCATGCAGAAGGTCGGTGGTTCGAATCCTGGCATCCCATATGATCCCCTGAGCCTGCCAGGAGCGATTTCTGAGCATAGAGTCTGGAGTAACCCCTGAGTGCAACCAGGTGTGATCCAAAAACCACCCCCCCTAAAAAACAAACAAAATACCTCCCCAAAACAAACAAACAAAAAAACCCCCAAAAATCCTTAATCCACACTACTATCCTCTTAAATATAAAACTGAGTTGAGTGGGTGGTCATGTGGTATTTTTTTAAATCAGAGTTTAACAATCCTTTCTTAAGATGTTGCACACTGATGTTTGAGAACCATTGGACTCATAATCATTTTAATTGAGGGTTATTTTAACACTAGCTCTTATATAGTAAACTTAACATTTACTATATAAAAAATAGAAGCTCAGCAGAATTATAGTAATTCCTATAGGTTCTTAGTTGTGTCCAGTTGCAAGGAACAAAATCAAATAATAATTTTTTGGTGGGAGTTATTTGTAATATTTTGTAGAATAACACTGTTACCAAGTCTTAGTCTATCATTGTGTGGACACATATTTTTTTATTGTTCACCATTTCTAATATTTCTCACAAATGACCTCTCTTCTCTCCTTCTACCTCACAGCTCATGCTGGCAAATTTTTCTATAATTGCCTCATTGCTTTTTCTTAATGCCTTTAAAAATAATGTCCTCTTGTTTTCTGTTGCTTTTTTTAATTTCTGCATGCATCCATAGCTTTTATTCCACTTTATATTACAAGCTAACTCTTCTAAGAGATTCTGTTATAAAATATAAAGCATCCTTATTAAGCTGAGATAAACCATCTGGCTAATTTATTCAACAATCAAGCAATCTCAGGGTTCTAGAGGTCACACTCAGTGATATAAAACCATAAGAGAATGGTCTCTTATATGGGTCCAGAGAGTTACCCAGTGATGCTCAAGAACCACCAGGACAACACCTATGTAGCACTGGGGATCAAAGTTGGTTCTAATCCCTTTGTTCTTGACTACTAAACTATCTCCTTGAGTGTCCATCAGCTATTTATTGAGGTTATGTCTTTCATTATTCTTGAAGAATATGGTGAAGAATTACAATAAAAATGTTTACTTATCCATAGCTTTAAAGTTTTAGTAGAGACAATGGACAAATAATACACAAGGGTGAATAATTACAGACTTACATTTACATTAATATTTACAATCTTTTATCAAGGATTCTGAAATGTAAAGAGCTCTTCAAACTGAATAGCATTTCCTAATTCATCTGGCAGTAAAAACTGACCTTACTTGAACTTATCTGGCAGCCAAACATGACCTGGAGAAAGGTGAAACTATTTGTAGTCTTTGTTTATCCCTTTTTGTATAAAGTGCCATGCATTGAATAAATATCATTGTCACTATAGGGTCCTGTCACAAAGTTTGATGGGAGTGTACTATAAAAATCCAATAAAAATTATTTTAAAAAGTGTGTTGCAAAACACAACTGAGTTTGAGGGCTTCAGAAAAGGATTCTATATCTATAACAAGAGTAGCTATGATCTGTGAAGGAAAAAAATCATCAAGGTAAGAAAGTAAAGAAAGATGGGGGATGTATGCTTGATCTCAACATAAGTTAGAGTTATGGTCTCTCTGAGCACTCTTTCAATTCCAGCACTAGGCACTTACATGTGAGAGGAGGAAATATCATTTCCTGTAGAAAATAGAGGTTTTTTTTTTTTTGCAAATTAATTACTCTAGAAGAAATGAAATTAAGAGCGTGTAATCAATTCCTTAAATAAAATGGAAAATAGTATTACATTATGGCCTGATGTAGCAGGACATTAGTGGCCTTAAAATATAGTTTAAGGAAAAGAATTTAAGTTATGCCCCACTATAATAAGTACTTAGGACATAAATAGATATTTAAATAAGTGACTATCAAGTGAATTAATTAATGTCATGAAGAATGAATGAATGAGTACTAAGGGAGTTTAAATGATCCATCTTTCTGTCTGGTCTAACCCTCAAAACTTTTATTTTAGTTTTTAGAGCACAGCTAATGGTACTGGGTCTCTCTCCTGGCTCTGTAGTAAGGGATTAAGGGGTAACTCCTTGGTGGTGCTTGGGGAACCATATGTGTGTTGAGGATTGAACCAGAATCAGCCATGTGCAAAGAGAGAAAGTTAAAAATCTGCCTGCCCCCTCCCTAATCTCTTCCCCTCATGTGCTGATGGGGAATAGTCCTGGGGTCCCCTTTAGAGTCCTCTCAGAATCCACTTTTCTGACTGCCTGGGCCAGCACCCAGGCATGCTCCTGGAGTCTGGGAGGAAAGGGGGAGATGGCTGGGAGTCTCCCTGGTCTCCCAGCATCCCCCTCAGCTAGGGAGAGGGTCTTTGACCTGGAGTCTCCCCACACCCCATGCCCGTCAGAGCTAGCCTCCAAAACCTGATTTCTAAATTTTTTTTTTTTTTGGGTTTTTGGGTCACACCCGGCAGTGCTTAGGGGTTACTCCTGGCTCCATGCTCAGAAATTGCTCCTGGCAGGCACGGGGGACCATATGGGGCACCGGGATTCGAACCGATGACCTTTTGCATGAAAGGCAAACGTCTTACCTCCATGCTATCTCCCGGGCCCCTCTAAAATTTTTAAGTATAGTTATGCTTGGTAATAGTTCATGTATTGAACTTTTGTATTTTGTATTGACATCTGCCCACCCTCCTCCACAGACCCCTACCCCCTAATGTAGGGAGAGAGGAGGGAAAAACCTGAGGATCTCTATAGAGTCCACCTGGCACCCACCTTCTGTCCACCAGGGCCGGCACCTAGGGAAGGCCTGGAGTCCAGGGGGAAAAAAGAGGGATGGCTGGTGGGCCTGCCAAGCCTCCCAGCACCACCCAAGCAAGGGAGAAGGTCCTTGGCCTGGGGCTTCCCCAAACCCCATTCAATACCAGATTCCTATATCCCATTCAAGCCAGATGTCTGGCTTCCAAATTCTCTTTTTGGTTCTGGAGTCTAGCTCTTGCCAGGCATGGGATTTGGGGAGGGGCACGGGGAGGAGGGCGGGCAGATGTCTGGCTTCCAGTTCCCTTTTGGGTTCTGGACGCTAGCTCTTGCCAGGCATGAGGTTTGGGGAGGCCCCAGGCCAAAGGCCTTCTCTCTACCTTTGGGGGTGCTGGGAGGCTTGGCAGGCCCCCAGCCGTCCCCCTCTTCCCCCCCGGACTCCAGGCCCTCCCTGGGTGCCTGCCAGAAGGTGGGTGTCAGGTGGACTTTATAGGGGTCCTCAGGCTCCCCACCTCCCTACACTAGGGGAGAGGAGCACGGTGAGGAGGGCAGGCAGATAAGTAACAATAAGTTGTGTTGGGCCAGTCACTGGCAATTTTTTCTCATTGGTCTTCATTTTATAAACTGCTTGGGTGCTAGTACCCCTGCATGTAAATATATATCGATAGTATTTTATGCATATATTTTACATATGCAGAGTGTCCATCTTGTATCCTGCCCTTGACACTGCCCTACAAAGCTTACTTCTAGTCCTCTACTGCCTCACTCCCAATCATTATTTCCCCATTTACCCTTTTCACCTTCAGTATTGTACAGTTCAAATCATAGACCAAAATGGTGCACTGAATTTAACACCCTACCCAACTATTTCAAAGTTTCTCTTCTATGTATTTGTTTTGTCTGTATTTCTGTTTATGATCTATTTAATAAGAAGTCTAGTAGAAGTGTCCCTCCATTTAAAGTTTATGTTAAAACCAAGTGGGACTTGTTCTAGCATCCCCAGGGGCACCATTCACACCATGTGACATTGTTTATCCTTAACAAGGTACGTTAAAATGGGAAAATGCTATACTTGCAAACACATTCTTAACTTATCAAATTGGGAACACACAAATCTTGTAATGCTGTGAGACCTTGCATGCTGAACATTGTCATAATGCCCTGGCTCAGGCCTTGAATGAACTGGCATTGTCCATTTACCCCTGAACCAAGGATGCCATTTACAAAACAACCACAGTTGTGTATAACATCCCCTGAAAGCAATCTTCTACCAGGGAAGACCCGACCACTGCTCTGGCATAGATTTGCTCAAAAGAGACTTACCTTAACACCCAGACGACTTAACAATGACAACAACCTGCTTTCAGGACCGTGCTTTCTGCATCGCCCTCTAATTGTGGCATGACAGTGAAGGATGCTTTGCATCATCCTGGCTTTGATGTGGATGTGGATATATTCTAGATCTTTGATTACAGAGGCCTGACACCAAGAGCAGTGACGTGTGTTGGCACTACAGTCAATGACTTGGGTTGGAGAAGCATAGTGTGCCTGGAGTTGGTCTTGTGCTGGATAACTTCAGGGGGAAGGTCTTTTTGTATTTAGCCCAAGGCTTTTCTTTTCCATGTCCCCTATGTTTTTCTGGGGTTATGCAAACAGTTGCCACTCTGTGCTCCTTTTACAGGCTCAGGGGACCATATGGGATGCTGGGAATCCAACTCAGGTCTGTCCTGGATCGGCTGCATGCAAGGCAAACACTCTACCACTGTGCTATTTCTCTGACCCCTAAAAGTTATTTTTTTAAAAAAATATCTGCAGTCATACCATTATTTTGCAATCTTGCTGTATATGCACATACTTTTCTTTTCTTTTGCTTTTTGCATCACACCTGGCAGTGCTCAGGAGTTACTCCTGGCTCTATGCTCAGAAATCACTCCTGGCAGGCTGGAGGGACCATAAGGGATGCCGGGATTTGAACCACTGACCTTCTGCACGCAAGGCAAATGCCTTACTTCCATGCTTTCTCTCCGGCCCCTGTTTTTATTTTTTGTTTATTTATTTCATTTATTTTTTTGGCCATACCCGTTTGACACTCATCTATGGAATTTAAGTAAAAAAAAAATTTTTTTTTTTGCTTTTTAGGCCATACCCGGTAATGCACAGGGTTACTCGCGGATATGATCTCAGAAATAGCTCCTGGCTTGGGAAATAAAAGACATTATTGTGATAACACACAGAGATAATAGAGATAAGGGTAGGAAGGACAGGCCACAATATGAAATTTACCACAAATAGTGGTCTGTGCAGTTAGAGAAATAAATATACTAACAACTATCATGACAATGGTAGTGAGTGAGAGAAGTAGTATGCCTGTCTTGAATACAGGCAGGGGCTGAGGGAAGAGGGAGATGAGGGGCATTGGTGGTGAGAAGGTTGTACTAGTCAAAGGAAGTATTCTTTTTGTATAACTGAAACTCAACTAAAAACGTATGTGTAATCCTGATGCTTAAATAAAGATCTTATTAAAATATAATATCTCAGGATCTACTTTTCATAAAACTTTACATTTGGATATATTGTTTATTTTAGGATTCGATGCCTAGAAAATGACTCCCCATAAACATTTTATAACATCAATAAATGAGAGACACAAACTAAAATAAGTATTATGGAGGCTAGAAAGATATTACCATAGGTAAGGCCTTGCCTTTTACATGATCAACCCAGATTCTATCCCTAGCATCCTATACTAGTCTTCCAGAAAGTAATTTCTGAGTGCAAAACCAGAGTAATCCCTAAGCAAGGCCAGATGTACCCCTCACCCCCCAAAAAAGTTTAAAAAAAAAGTGCATTGCTAACAAAGATAACAAATTAGATTTCCATTTTGTTTTAATTTGCTTTTAATATTTTCACTATTGTGAATCAGAATTCTTTTTACTTCTCTGAAGTCATTCCTGTGTGTAGCTTTTGCATCGACTTACCAATTTACTTAGAAATTGAATGAGTTCTTTATATCAATTACACATACAACCATACATCAATAGGACAGGGTCTTTAGTGAAAAATTTGGTGGACCAGAAATGACTCAGATCATCAAGCGTGTGCCTTGCAAGCCTAAGGCTGGAAATAGCATTCTCTAAGTGTGATCCCGATAGCTCTCCTGTTTGAAATCTACAACACAAATAATTTCCATTCACACCACAGTCAACTATGTGTAAATACTGCAACGTCAGATGCCACCTCCAGTGTGTACCACAATTAAAAGGAAGTGCAGGGACTCTAAAACCCTACAAGCATGTATGTGAACACCACACTGACCCCTAGTGAGCTCTATAATCAGAATGGACATGATTGCCACAACTAATGGAGTGAACACACCACTCACCAATGAACACCATGAATATGTATACTAGCATCATAACCTAATACATGTGTATCCATTGGTATTGCAACAAGATCAAAGGAGGGAAGAGCAGAAAGAATGAAGTGGAAGATAAGTGCCAAAGGGTGATGTGAAAGGTCAGTCACTTGTCTCTCTCATGGTCAATTCTGGTTCAATCCCTGAATTCTCTATGGTATCCCAAACACATCCAGAAGTAGTTCCTGAGCACAAAGTCAGGAGTACCACTAAGCATCTATAGCTCCCAAACCAAAAACAAACAAAGAAAAAAAGTGTTCCGAATAAAAATCAACATAGAAAAGTATCTTGGGATATTGGTGCTGGGAATGTTGCATTGGTGAAGGGTTTGTTGTTGTTGTTGTTGTTTTTTAAATAAAAACAGGGCTTGGAGAAGTGGCGCTAGAGGTAAGGTGTCTGCCTTGCAAGCGTTAGCCTAGGACAGACTGAGGTTCGATCCTGGCATCCCATATGGTTCCCCCAAGCCAGGGGTGATTTCTGAGCGTGTCTATCTCTCTCCCTCTGACTTATTTCACCCACTGTAATAGTTTACATGTCCATCTACATATAGAAAAATTTTTATGACTTTGATAACTTGGAACTTGTTGTCTAGAAATGACCATAAGGAAGTTACAAGTATTTAATTATTCTTAAGTAGATGATTACGAGAATGAGTTATAGTG
>PVKC010050122.1:0-10589 GCA_004027635.1 Crocidura indochinensis
AGGCAAGGCAATCACCTTACCTCCAGCGCCACCGCCTGGCAGAAAGGCTATTCTCAAGGGGACTGAGGGATAGTGTTTGTCTTGCATGCAGCCAACCCAGAGTCGAATCTCAGCACCTTGTCTCCTGAAGTCCCACTAGGAGTAACCCCTGAGCACAGCTGAACTCAAAAACAAAAAGCAGGGACCGGGAAGGTGGCGCTAGAGGTAAGGTGTCTACCTTGCAAACGCTAGCGTAGTAGGATGGACCACGGTTCCATCCCCCGGCGTCCCATATGGTCCCCCCAAGCCAGGAGCGATTTCTGAGTTCATAGCCAGGACTAACCCCTGAGCATCAAAAGGGTGTAGCCCAAAAACCAAAAAAAAAAAAAAAATAAAAAATAATTCAGCTCAATTTTAGTAAGGGACTCAGCAAAGCAGGAATTATTTTTATTTTTGGGGGTTACTCCTGGCTCTATGCTCAGAAATCGCTTCTGGCAGGCTTGGGGGACCATATGGGATGCTGGAATTTGAACTACCGACCTTCTGCAGTCAAGGCAAACGCCTTACCTCCATGCTATCTCTCTGGCCCCCAAAGCAGGAATTCTAATGTTATTTTATTTGTTGTTTAGGTTTTTTGGTCACATTTGGCAGCGCTTCAGGGGTTTCTCCTGGCTCTATGCTCAGAAATCACTCCTGGCAGGCTCAGGGGACCTTATGGAATGCCGAGATTCGAACCATGCATGCAAGGGAAACGTCTTGCCTCCATGCTATCTCTCCAGCCCCTTATTTGTTAAATTTTCCCCAATGTTAGGGCCGGAGAGATAGCACAGCGGCAGGGTATATGCCTTGCATGCGGTCAACACGGGATGAACCTGGGTTCGACTCTTGGCATCCCATATGGTTCCCTGAACTTGCCAGGAGCAACCCCTGAGCATCACTGGGAGTGACCCCAAAAGACAAATTTCCCCAATGTTATTTTAAGGGCTTTTATGGGAGGCGGTAGACCTGGCGGCATTTGTGGGAGTACCTCTCCATGATGCTACTAGGTCAATGCAATGTCAGGGATAGACCCCCCAGAGCCTCCCATATGTAAAGCATGCACTTAGCTTGGCCTCCCAACATTACTTTTTTTCCAAGTGGGGAGGGACAGCCTGACCCCATGCACCAGTATTTGGGGAAACCAGTCACGTTGACAGCCCTTAACATCAAGTTCCAGTCCAGCAGAGATCTGACGTGAGTGCCTGAGTGCTTAAGGCCATTTCTGCAAGGAACGCACTCAGGATCGCCAAAGGAGGCCTGAGTGATCACCTGGAGACATCACACAGCTGCAGCGGCGTGGAGACTAAGATTTAGGCAAAAGAGCCTTAGGCGAAGGTCAGGTTACACAAATTGGTCCTCCAGGAAAGGAGATCAACGGGCACCGGAAGGCCTGGAGGGGCCCCCGGGGCTCGCACAACAGGAGTTGAAGTGGGAGTTGCAAGGCGAGAGAGGGGCGCCTGGGGAGGGGATGGGGTGCGCAGGGGCGTAGCTAGGAGGAAGCTCCGGCTCCGCCCCGCGCAAGCGCCCCAAGGCGGGACCAGATCGCACCTCGGCGTCCTGCCCCGCCCCCTCGAGCAAATATTTGACATTCCAGACTTATCTAGGGGCGGGGCCCAAGACCCGATTTCCCCCAACTCCCCCGGGGCCTGATTGGCCTAACAGGTTTTGGGGGGTGGGGATTGGAGCGCGCGCCCGCTTAGAAGGCCCCAAGAGGACAGCGCAGAGACGCCCTAAGAATGCTGCTTATTGTCCCGAGTGGCTGCAAGACTGATCAAGGGGCTCCCCCATTCTCTCCTGAACCCACTTAGCTGTGGGTTCCGTGGGCAAGGCCCCCATCGACACCCAGCTTTTCTAGCTCTTCCCATGGTTCGATGGTCTGGACACAGCGCCCAGCTTTTCCGAAAAGCTATAGGTGCGACTGCTAGCCTGTTTCTTTTTCTTTTCTTCTCTTGGTTTTTGGGTCACACCCGGCTGCGCTCAGGGGTTCCTCCGGCCTCTACGCTCAGAAATCGCTTCTGGCTGGCTCGGGGACCCTATGGGACGCAGGAACTCGAACCACCGTCCTTCTGCATGCAAGGCAAACACGCCCTACCTCCATGCTATCTCTCCGGCCTCTTGCCCGAGTTTCGGCTCCAGTTCAGGCGCCTTTCCTCCAGGCTGGAGGTCCCTCTTCCCGCAGGCCCCCCCAAATCGGAACATTTTGGAGGACGAGGAGGAAGCCTGGAAACGCGTCGTTGAAGCACCCTCACCACGCTCGACGGGGAGATAAGGGCTTTGGCTGTGCCCGTGCCAGATGGACAGGGAAGGAGAGAAGGAAGGAGGATTCGCAGCCCGCGCGCACGTCGCTTTTTTCCCGTGGCTAGCAGCTCGTGGCTGCCAGGGCGACAAGTGGCGGGAGTTTCCACGCCGGGTAGCGGCGAACATCCAGGCCGAGGACACGATGCAACGCTGGGGAGTCGGGGGAATGCCGCGGAGGGCGCCTCCTTCCGTGGTGCCCAAGTCTGCACAGCGCACCGTTGCGCTTTGGCACCGCGGGAACTTCCTGCGCTGGCCAAGAGCAGTGGCCTTTGTACCCTTGTGGCCAGGTCCTGCCCCGTGACCTCTGATGACCGATCCCTCGGCGCGTGCGTGCACGCGCACACACACAGGACTTTCATGACCTCTACTGATGCCCAACACTTTCCCCTTCCCAAATGGATCTCTGATGACCCCCGCACACACTTCTGTGCTACCTGCCTATTGCTTGTCTCTTTGGCACTAATATCACCCCAGAATGGGGCTAGAGCGGTGGCGCAAGCGGTAGGGCGTTTGCCTTGCCCGAGGCTGACCCAGAACAGAACTGGATTCGATCCCCGGCGTCCCATATGGTCCCCCCCAAACCTGGAGCGATTTCTGAGCACATAGCCAGGAGTAACCCCAGAGCGTCACCGGGTGTGGCCCAAAATCGAAAAAATAAACAAACAAAAAAATCACCCCAGCGGGCCCGGAGAAAGCGTTTGCCTTGCATGCAGAAGGTCGGTGGTTCGAATTCCGGCATCCCATATGGTCCCCCGTGCCTTCCAAGAAGCGATTTCTTTTTTTTTTTTGTTTTTGTTTTTGTTTTTTGGGCCACACTCGGTGACACTCAGGGGTTACTCCTGGCTATTCGCTCAGAAGTCGCTCCTGGCAGGCCCGGGGGACCATATGAGGAACCGGGGGATCGAACCGTGGTTCGTCCTAGGTTAGCGCAGGCACCTTACCTCCAGCGCCACCGCCCGGCCCCCCCAAGAAGCGATTTCTGAGCGTAGAGCCAGGAGGAACCCCTGAACGCTGCTGGGTGTGACCCAAAAACCAAAAAATAAAAATCACCCCAGACTCCTAGTAAAAGCTGCACCACCTGTTGGTGATTGTCTCTTGGTGACTTTCACAAATCCTATACGTGATCTTTGTAGGTTCTGGGACGGCCTCGAGACCCCTGGAGGGTGGGGCGGTTGGGGGGGCAAACCACCCCCAAATCAGGCCGCGATTGCGGAGCGTGCAACTGGGCCGGGGGTGCCAGCACGCGTCCCTCCCCCGGGCTCCCGGGGCTGTCCAAGTCACGTGGCCGGCGGGCCGGGCAGGTAATCGCAGAGGGGGCGGGCGCCGGTGTCCGCTCCGCCCCGTGGGCCGCGGCGGGCGGGTCCGTGCGGCCCGCACTGCGCCTGCCGGGCCGCAGGTGCCGCCCCCGACACACGGCGTCCCGCCCAGGTGCTCCTCGAGGCGGCTGCCGTCCGTCGGCCGGTGCGTGCGTGCGCCTCGTCGGTCCCCGTGTGCCTGGCCGGGGCCCCCTTCCCTTCCTTTCCCGTCCTTCCCCTTCCCTCCCCTGGCTCTGCGGCCATGACGGCGCCGCCACCCCAGCCCCCGTCGCCGGGCCCGAGCCCCGCCGACGACTCGGCCGCCGACCCCGGCCCGGGGCCCGGAACGCTGGTCGTGCTGTTCGGGGCCACGGCCGGCGCGCTCGGCTCGGACCTGGGCTCGGACGAGACCGACTTGATCCTGCTGGTCTGGCAAGTGGTGGAGCCGCGGAGCCGCCAGGTAGGAGAAGCGGGTGGACACGGGGCCCGGGCTTCCCGCCGTTCCGAGAGGCGATGCTGAGCTCACGGCTCTTCCCCGGCCGGACGTCCGCAGGTGGGCACGCTGCACAAGTCGCTGGTTCGCGCCGAGGCGGCCGCACTGAGCCCGCAGTGCCGCGAGGCGAGCGGCCTGAGCGCCGACAGCCTGGCGCAGGCCGAGCCGCTGGACAAGGTGCTGCAACAGGTGAGCGAGCGCCGGGCCCGGGCGGCGGCAGGTAGGGCTGGAGGCGAGGCCTGGCGCGCCGCGGCCAAGTGGCCCGGGCGGTAGGACGGGTTCGTGTTGTTGGAAACTTGCGGCGATTCCCGCGTGTGCGTGTGTGCGTGTGCCGGCCGCTCCCGGGGCGTCTTGCGGCTTTCCCAGGCTTCCAGGGTTGTGTTCCCGCAGGACCCCCCTGCCCCGAGCACCGGCCGGCGCGGGCGTGGGGTCTGGGACGCTGCTGGGAACCTGCCCAGAACAGCAGCCCGAAGCCCAAAGGCCCAGGGCCCTGCTGCACTTGGCCATAGGTCACGGTGCGTCCGGCCCGCGTCCTCGGCCCACCCACCCGCCTGGGAGACGCTGCGGTGGAGCGGGGGTGGAGGGCGGTGTCTGCCCCAGGCCAGACGCCGCCAGGTGTAAACTGCTCGTCTAGGCCTGTCCCAGCCGGGCCGGCCGGGCGTGGGCGCAGTCCGGACCCCGCCTGGAGGCTCACCTGCCTCCCCAGAGCCACTGCCGGGGCGCCTCCCGGCCCTCACTTGAAGTGGGGGGCGGTTCCCCTGGCTGTTTTCTTTTCCTTTTTTCCCCTTATCTTCCCCTCTGAACTCGCCCTGCGCTGGATTCTCGAGTGTAATGGATCTAAGTGCCTTTACCCGCACAAATTCTTTCATCTTCCAGTTCCATCGGGAACTTTGGAGGTTTCTGATGAGGACATGGAGGCACAAAGAGCGTGAACCTGAGTGTTCCACAAGGGCTCCCGGGCTAGCCCCCACACGGAGGTATCCCAAAGAGCAGGGGTGCCAGGCTCAGCTTGCTAAGCTGTGGATGGATGGACGTGGGGTTCCTGGGCTTCAGTTGCTTCTCTCTGTTCTCCAGCTGGGGTAGAGGCCGGGGGAGGGGCCGGGCAGCTACCGGAGTGCCACCCTTCTTTGAGCAAACACTCAGTGCCAGCTGGTCGATAGGGTGTGGGTCAAAGCTCATACTACCCCTGGCGTCCAGGTGTGGAGTTCTGTCCTTGGGTTTCTCTGCATCTTGGTTGGTTGAACCCAGAGGCGGGGCTGCCAGTGACCGAGTGCAGCCAGGCCTCAGGCAGGACTGGGCCTCCCCCACCTGTCTGACGCCTCCTGGTCAGGGACAGGTTTTACCTGCTTCGCCCCGCCTCTTCCCACCTGCTTGTCCCACTCCACCAGGTGTTTGCTCTGGCCCCTCTCCAGGAGTTTGGAATGGCTGTGATGGGGGCTTTGGGTGATGATCTCTGATTACCCCTCTTTGCCTGGGGAAGGTGACAGTGGACTTGGGAAGAATGGGGACCCAGCCAGGCCCCAACAGGCGTGGCTACCTCTTCCCCAAGTGGGGTGAGGGGCTAGGGGAGCACTGAACATCTGGTGGAACCAGCTTTGCAGCCTTAGTCCGTGCACACACACCCTCCTGCCCCCGCAGCTGTGTCTCTCTCTCTCTCTCTCTCTTTCCCCTGTTCTCCATCCCCAGTTCTCCCAGCTGGTGAGCAGGGATGTGGCTCTGTTGGGCGGAGGCCCCTACACTCTCTGCACTGACGGGCAGCAGCTGCTTCGACAGGTCCTGCACCCCGAGGCCTCCAGGAAGGTACGTCATGGAGGGTGCGTCACTGGCGGGTTCCCATTGTCCTGGGGGTGGGTGGGAAGGACAGTTCGTTCCTCCCACTTAATCCCCACTCCCTGTGTGCTCCTAGAACTTGGTGCTCCCCGACACCTTCTTCTCCTTCTATGACCTCCGAAGAGAGTTCCACGCACAGCACCCAGCCAGCTGCCCTGCTCGGGAGCTTACTGTGGGCGCCATGGCACAGGGTAGCTAGCTTTATCCTTCAGGGCTAGGGTGGAGGGGAGGCTGTGGCTGTGAGCCTGTGTGTTCTGGCAGGTTCAGAAACTCAGGCACGTGTCCCTTACTTGTCCAGCCCTTGGGGGAATGTCAGCTTGGAGGAGCGCTTGGAATGTGGGCATATACCTATTTGTATTAGGGTTGTATTAGGGCTGGGGGCCTGTCAGGTGTATAGGACTGGGCTCAAAAGTTTGGGACTGGAGTGACAGTACAGCAGGTAGGGGGCTTACCTTGCATGCAGCTGACCTGGGAACTATCCTCAGCATCCCATATGGTACTCTAAACTTGCCGGGTGTAATTCCTGAGTGCAAAGTCAGGAGTTACTCCTGAACACTGTTGGGTGTGGCCCCCCAAAAAAGGGAAAAAAAGTTCTGAGAATTCACAGCGTTTGGAGGGATGGCTGCTTTCATGTGTCTGGGATCTGGGTCCTTTTGGGAGTGCTAGAGGCTCCTCACTGTCCTGACCTCTTTGTCTGCAGACTTGGGGCTAGAGACAGACGCCACCGAGGATGACTTTGGGGTCTGGGAAGTGAAGACAATGGTAGCTGTCACTCTTCACCTACTCGAAGCACCCAATGGTAAGGTCCATTCCTTAATTCTTAGGGCTGGGTCAGTGTCTGCTTGTTTCTCAAAGATTTCTTTTTTTTTTTTTTTTTGGTTTTTTGGGTCTCACCCGGCAGTGCTCAGGGGTTACTCCTGGCTCTATGCTCAGAAATTGCTCCTTACAGACACGGGGGACCATATGGGGCATCGGGAAAAGATTTCTAACCGAATTAGGACCTTTCTTAAAAACCGTAAGGTGGAGGCCCCCTTAATCAGATCCTCATCCCCTCAGCCGTCCCTTTTTGGAGGGGAGTCTCCCCCCCCCTGCCAGACCCTACTGACCCCCTGCCATCTCCTGTCAGGTCAATTGTTTTCGACGCCCGAGGCCATAAAGCAGAAATATGAGACGGGCCCTTGGTGAGTGTGCAGGCAGGGGCAGGGCTGACAGCAGCTGGAGGACAACTCTGACCCTTTGTCCTGCCTCCACAGCAGCAAGTCCGATGTGGTAGACAGTGAGACTGTGGTCCGGGCTCGTGGGTTACCCTGGCAGTCATCCGATCAGGATGTGGCTCGATTCTTCAAAGGGCTCAACATTGCCAGGTTGGTACGGTCAGCTGGGTGGGCCCAGGGGGGTGAGCTCCCCCCACCCCAGGCACTAATGTGGCTCTGGCTCCACAGGGGTGGGGTAGCGCTGTGCCTCAATGCCCAGGGCCGCAGGAACGGCGAGGCCCTCATCCGCTTTGTGGACAGCGAGCAGCGGGACCTAGCACTGCAGAGGCACAAGCACCATATGGGCGTCCGCTACATTGAGGTGGGGCTCTGGGCATGGAGCGGAGCAGGGCAGAGCTGGGCCAGAGTCAATACCCATGGACTCTCCTGTTGTCCCCACAGGTGTATAAAGCAACTGGAGAGGAGTTTGTCAAGATCGCAGGGGGTGAGTGTGGTGCCCTGCCAACATCTGGATCCCCTAGTTCTAGATATGTCCCTCTACAAACTCCCCCTCCCTGACTCATGTCTTTCTGTTCCTGTGCCAGCTGTTAGTGGGGAGGCTTTTGGGGGGGATACATCAGGGGTTACTCTGGGCTCTGCATGGAGGAATCACTCCTAGGGGCTTAGGGTTCCATATGGGATGCTGGAATCAAACTTAGATCTGCTGCTTGCTGGGCAAATTTCCTACTCACTATACTCTCACTCTGGCCCCAGAGGGGTATAATTGAAAGTGTAGGTGACTCCTATTGCCAACCCCCTGCCCTCTTCTCCCCAAGGTACATCACTAGAGGTGGCTCGTTTCCTGTCACGGGAAGACCAGGTGATCCTACGACTACGAGGACTTCCTTTCTCGGCTGGGCCAGCAGATGTGCTCAGCTTCCTAGGGCCAGAGTGCCCAGTGACTGGGGGTGCTGATGGGCTGCTCTTTGTACGTCACCCCGATGGCCGACCCACTGGTGATGCCTTTGCCCTTTTTGCCTGCGAGGAGCTAGCGCAGGCTGCATTGGGCAGGCACAAGGGCATGCTGGGTAAGAGGTACATTGAACTCTTCCGGAGCACTGCTGCTGAGGTGCAACAGGTGAGCACCTGGGGCTTCCTCTTCCCCAAGGTGGGCTGCTTCAGGGTATCCCTACCATTTCCTACATTTCTGCCCTAGTTGGTGTGACTGGCCCATTTCTGCCTTCCTTACTAGGTTCTGAACCGCTATGCCTCCAGCCCACTCCTTCCCACCCTCACACCGCCTCTGCTGCCCATCCCCTTCCCTCTGGCAGCCGGGACTGGGAGGGACTGTGTCCGCCTTCGAGGCCTGCCCTACACTGCCACCATTGAGGACATCCTGAGCTTTCTGGGCGAGGCTGCAGCTGACATCCGACCCCATGGTGTGCATATGGTGCTCAACCAGCAGGTGAGGCTGCTGCCATGGTGAGGATGCAGCCAGGCTGGGTGCGTGGTGTACCCGTGACAGACTGCTTAACCAGCCTGTGCACAGGGCCGGCCTTCGGGAGATGCCTTTATCCAGATGACATCAGCAGAGCGGGCCCTTGCTGCCACTCAGCGTTGCCATAAGAAAGTGATGAAGGAGCGCTACGTGGAGGTGGTCCCCTGCTCCACAGAGGAGATGAGCCGTGTGCTGATGGGGGGTGCCTTGGGCCGCAGTGGCATGTCCCCTCCACCCTGCAAGTTGCCTTGTGAGTGTTCGAGGGGCTGGAAAGGAGGCATGAGGGGATCTGGTTTTACTTAACATAGTGGGGACACCCCTCCCCATCTCACTGGGTAAAAGGCTTCCTATAGACAAGCTCTCTCTTCTGCCTCTAGGCCTCTCTCCGCCTGCCTATGCCACTTTCCAGGCCACCCCAACACTCATTTCCACTGATACAGCAGCTCTGTACCCCTCTTCGGCACTGCTCCCAGCTACCAGAGTGCCTGCTGCCCCCACCCCTCTTGCCTACTACCCAGGACCAGCCACTCAACTCTACATGAACTATACTGCGTACTACCCCAGGTACCCACTGCATGAGCACCCCCCCAGTCCTGCCATCTTGGTTTAGGGCAGGCTAAAATCCTTTCTTGGCCAGAAAAATGAGGGCCTCATAGCTTGGATATTCTTTTCTTTTTGCGGGATTGTACTCATTATTGTTGAGGGGAATCATGGTGCCAGGGATGAACCTCTGACTTCAGTTTGCAAAGCTTGCACTTAGTCTGTCTTTCTGGCTCTTGGTTTCTATTTTTTCCTTTTTTGGCTCACACTCAGCGGTGCTCAAGGATTAGGAATCCTGGTAGGGCTTGGAGGACCATGTAGGATACAAGGGCACATGCAAGGCAAGTGCCCTACCTGCAGTGTTCTCACAACCTCCTCCCCATTTTGACATGACATGGGAGTGACAGGTGTGGGCTGGCTAAAGCTGTCTAAAAGCCAAAGTGTGGGTCTGGGTGGTGGCGCTGGAAGTAAGGTGCCTGCCTTGTCTGCGATAGCCTAGGACGGACTGCGGTTCGATCCCCTGGTTTCCCAAGCAAGGAGCGACTTCTGAGCGCATAGCCAGGAGTAACCTGAGCATCACTGGGTGTGGCTCAAAAACAAAAAACAAAAAACAAAAATAAAAGCCAAAATGAAGACAATTGTAGAAGAGGTTATTGGAGCCAGTGATACTATAGCATATATAGCGCTTGCCTTGCACATGGCCAACCCAGGTTTGATTCCCTGGCATGCTATATGGTCCTCTGAGTACCACCAGGAGTGATTCCTGAGTAGGGAGGTAGGAATAACTCCCCCCCCCCCGAAATAACTCTTGAGCACTGTCAGATGTGCTCCCCCCACTAAAGGGGGAGATAGAGGAGAAACTAAGCACAAGAGGGGAAAAAAGAAGCAGGGTTTGTGGAAGTTGTAAGTGGGATTGCACTTCTGAATCATCTTTCTCTCTCCCAGCCCCCCTGTATCCCCCACCACGGTGGGCTACCTCACCACACCCTCTGCAGCCCTGGCCTCTGCTTCTGCCTCAGTGTTGACCCAGCCTGGAGCCCTGGTCCGGATGCAGGGTGTCCCATATACAGCTGGTATGAAAGATCTGCTCAGTGTCTTCCAGGCCTATCAGGTGAGGTGTGGCTGGAGAGTCTGGGATCTGGGTGTCCCTGGAGCTCCTGGACCTAATCTCTGTCCTCTCTGCAGCTAGCCCCTGACGACTATACCAGTCTGATGCCTGTTGGTGACCCATCTCGCACTGTCCTGCAAGCCCCCAAGGAATGGGTGTGTTTGTAGATGAAGTAGCAAAGAGGTAAAAGCTGGCTGAGGGACTCAGCTGACTTCTCTCCTGTATTCTAAGGACCAGCACCCTTAACCCAATGGCGGCTTTTCTGGTTGTCAAAGCTCTCAGAAGGCACCCAGAGAAGTGCCCCCCCCCCCCAATC
>PVKC010050123.1:0-10616 GCA_004027635.1 Crocidura indochinensis
AAAAAAAAAAAACATTTTGGTATTTTAGGGACCTTGTGTTGCTGGGCACTGAGCTTAGAATCTTACATGCAGATGCATGCACCTCAACATTTTGGGTCATTTCCCTGGTTCACTTCTAAATTTAACCTAGAGTCTGGCTAAAACAAAGCATATAAGAAAAGAAAAATACATGTCCCTGGGACAGAATCAACTTGCTTACAGATAATTTATTCCTGAAATAATGGGTTTGGGCAAGAGTCACAGATGCCAAACTATAATACAGTACTGCACACAAATTATTGTGACAGAGAATGACATAGGTTTGCTCAGGTAATGACCACACTGGGGAAAGAGAAAACAAAAGCTCAAAGTAACCTTATCAGATTCATGGTTAGGAAATGGCCTGCTTACATGGTACCAAAGATTATTAAATTCTATTATTCCATACAAGATACAGAGGTGATGTTTGAAAGTCATTTTCAAATGCCTCAGTATATTTGTTCATATTTGTCATGATAGAGCTTCAAGTTACCAAATGGTAACTTAAAAATTTTAATATGCTAATATTAGACTAAAAGATAATGAAATAATTCACCCCTTCTATACAAGTTATATAGAGCACTAAAGAGCATTAATGGAAAAATATGAACAAAGGTTTATTTATAAAGATATATAGTAGCCACTTTATTATTATTATAGTTAATATCTAAACAGTGATTGCTAAAATATATAATATATTATTTTCACTAACTATTTATTTGACTTGGTCTTTATTTTTTTAATTTAATTTATTGAAATCATTGTGATATAAAAAGTTCTTCATACTTGGGTTTTAGACATATAATGAATTGGGGCCAATTCTAGCACCACTATTGATCTTCCTCTAACAATATTTCTAGATAGTATCCCAAACACCCACCTAGTCTCCTAGCCTACCAATATAACGGGCTCATTTTAAGTTTAGATTGTTAAAGTTGGGTCTTGATTCTATTGTTGTTTTCTTTGGCTTGAATATTTAGTATTTTTGATACTACCAATGCATCTGAGAACACTTGTTCTCTAATCTCTATTCTTTCATTTTCTTTCCATTCAATTTCTTCCTTCTCCTTCTATACTCTGGGGCCATATGTGTTGAAGACAACACTCATTTAAGCCATTGCAATTCATCATGAAGTCATTCTAACTACCTCACTGAGTGATATAATTGTGATATAATTCTTCTTATGACTCACTACATAATATCTTACAGTTCCATAGCAAGTTACATGATTGCATAATTCCTTAAAGCCAGGTAGTATTCCATTGTATATATGTATTTCATCTATCAGGAGTCTCAAACTTGCAGCCCATGGGCAGCAAACAGCCATCTGTACAACATTTTGTGTCCCTGCCTTAGAGAAATCTTTTTTTGTTTTGTTTTGTTTTAGTTGTTTGGGTCACACCCCCCAATGTTCAAGGCATACTACTGACTTTGCACTCAAGGATCACCATCACCCCAACTTTGCCTCCTGTAGCCCGCAGGAAAATTGAGTTTGAGACCCCTGTCTGTTGTTAGACATCTAGTTTAATTTCAAGTCTTAGCTATTTTACTGAGTCTGCAATAAATAGTGATTTTCATACACCCTTTTGGGTGAAATTTTTCTCTCTTGGGAATAGATACCCAAAAGTAAGATAACTGGATATATGTCAGCTGAATTTTGAGTGTACTGAGAAGCATCCAGTGTTTTCCATATGGGTTGGACCAGACAGCATTATCCACCAGCTATTGATGAGATTTCTTTTCCCACCACATCACCGCCAATAGATATTGTTCCCAATATTTTTCATAGGTGGCATTTTCACTGCTGTGAGATAATAGATCATTGTTGTCTTGATTTGGATTTCCCTAATAAGTGATGATGAGCATTTTTCGTGTGCTTGCTAGCCATCCGTTGGTCGTCCTCAGAAAACTGTCTATTTCCTCCCCATTTTTGATGTGGTTTTAGTTTTTGTGGAGTTAACCTTTGTGAGTACTTTGTATATCTTAGATATACTTTGTATATTTTAGTACCTTGTGTATAACAAAATTTTATCTGATATGTTGAGTAAAACAATGTTCATGCACTCAGTTAGCTATCTTTTGGTGCTAGCCCATGTTGTCCATGTTTCTTTTGCCATACAGATAAGTTTTTAATTTTTTAATTTAACAACAAAGTTTTTAATTTACTGCTGTGATTATGCAGCAGTAGGGTGTTTGCCTTGCACAGTGCTGACCCATGACGTACTGTGGTTTGATCTCCAGCGTCCCATATGGTCCCCCAAGCCAGGGAAAATTTCTGAGTTCATAGCCAGGTATAACCCCTGAGAGTCACCTGGTATGGCCCAAGAACCAAAAACCAAAAATAAATAAATAAAATAAAAGTTTTTAGTTTGATATAGTCTTATTTATTCAGATTTGATTCTTTAGTCCTTTCCAAGCTTTCAATCACTGAGCATTTATATGAGGTCGAATTTCTGCCTATATTTTACTCAGTGACTTTATAGATCTAATCTCAAGGCCTTTAAACCACTATAAATTGACTTTTTTATAAGGTATTATAAATATAGCTTTAATTTTTACATGTGGTTAATAATTAAACAGATCACTTTTTTTTAAATAACCTGAAACTTCATTTTTCCATCCACTAAATGCAAAGAAATTGTGGAAACAATGGAAGACAACTACAATTGGGATATGTAGAGAAATCCATTCAAAATGCCAAGCCTACCAAAATGTCTGAGCCCTTTAAAAGAGAAGATAAAATCAACACTTAATATTTTAGCAACAGAAATAAAGCAAGGATGTGCTAGTCTGTGAAATTAGGCAAACTTTAGGTGAACAGTTCAACCAACTCAAAGAAGAACTCTTTCAGAAGATGAGAAAATCCATACAAATAAAATCGAAGGAAATAAAGGACATGTTAGCAAACCATAGCAGTAGAATAACTGAAGAGATTTACAATGGACAGAATATTTGCCTTTCATGGTTTTTTGAGGACCATAAGAAATTATCTCTGAGTATAATCAAGCCCTGAGTATCTCCAAATCTTAGTGTGCCCCTAAACAAACAAAAATAATCAATTAAAATTAATTAATTAGTTAATTCTTTACTGATTTTGAGTTGGAATCAGAATTATCTTAGTTGTCTCACTATATTACTCCCCCGTCTTGCTTCCAGTAACATGCAAACATAACAATGGTCAATATAGCTTTCTGACTTTTAAATATCTTTCTCTCTTTGTTTATTTGTCCTTGATTTTTCACTAGGCCTTTTAAAAGATGATTGAATATTGTGTTATCTCAAGTTATGTATGGTTCTATTATTTTTGCTTATTTCAGCTCTACTCTTTTTTTCTTTCTAAGATTTATTAGCTTGTTATATCTCTGGTCTATGGTATTTATTCCCTTGTTATTTGGGAGGCTGTATTTAGTGATTCCCAGGAGTTATTGTTGGCTGTGTATTTAGGTGTGATAATTTTCAGTGCTTAGGGTACTAAGGATCATATATGGTGCATGAAATGCAAACAGAACTCAACCACATGAAGGGCAAGCAAACAAGTGCTTTTTCTCCTATTCTGTCTCTACTGCTCCAGTTTTTTCTTCTGGTATCTTTACTTTATAATTTGCATATTAATTGTATTTTTTTCATTAACTAGTCTTTCTACTTGAGTGTACCATATCAAACACAAATTGATAGCCTTTAACTTGCATAATTTCCTATTTTCTAATATATAAATTGGAATTTATTTAACAAATATAGATGTAGAATATTTTCAAATGAAATACTATCAATTCTTTTTATGTTGATGTTTTATATTATCTTTTCTGTCAGATTTATTTTATTGATATATATCATTTATAGCATTTTGGTTCAATTGTTATGCTTATCAGTGTTAAAAAGTCCGAGAAATCCTAGGACCCACCAAATGAAGGCCCAAGGTCCGAGATAGCCCTTGGGTCCAAGGTTAAAGTAGACCATAAAAGTATAGGGCCTGGGGAGGCCCAAGGTTCGGGACAGCCCTGGGGCTCAAGGGGGAAGCCCAGGATTTGGGGGGGGAAAACCCATTACCTCAATAAAGACCAAGAAACGCACCTCAGAGAATGCAAAAGCAAAGAGAATTTATTCCAAAGCTTTGGGGTTCCGGGGCCAGTCATGAGTATTAAAAACCGGAAGCCCCAGGTAGTCTAGAGAGGTATCTTTTATAGGTTTAAGGAAACTTAGGCCTATCCCTATTCTACTTTTAAACAAAATTTCCAAACAGATAGCAAGCTTATCTTTTCCCAAATAAGGCCCCAATATGTCGAGCTCCTCTTAGGAAGGGCAGCAGGCCATTGATATTTCAAAGTGAAATTCCAGATCATGCGAGATCAAGAAGGCAGGGTGGAGAAAGGTTTAACTGGCATATCTGGTTAAGTAGGATTGGAGAAGAGATTAACAAGCATCTATCACATATCTGAGTTATTATAGTATCTATTATAAAATTTCCCCTTACATCAGGTTACTAAGGTTTTTAAGTATTATTTTTTTATTGATTTATTTTTTATTGTTGTGTCATTGTCCTTCAAACATATGGGTGTATCAGGTCTGTTGAGCCATGACTAAATTAGAGTTTGGTGGGGAAATGGAAAAAAAATGGAAAGCATAAATAACTGTCTTTCAGAAAATTGCATTATCAGCAAAATAGTTTATTTTCTCTTTGGACATATATTAGTTATCCCACTTTTTATTTTCAACTTAAGTAAGTTTACTCTATCTGTCACAGAAGTTTGTAACAAATGAAGCCCTCTAATCAAGTGTACTCTTCACATCATATTTATGCGTTGCTTCCAGGTATTTGAGAATTACTGGGAGAAGGCAGACCTAAAAAAGATTTTTAAAAAAAAACAGTGTATCACCCTCCCAGGGAAATTTTCAGCCTACTAAAAATAAAAATAATAAAAGAATAAACTCTGCTCAAGAGACCACAGCATGTAGGTATAAAATAAATCTCCTCACCATGTTTCCAACCTTGAGTTTGCTGGTCTTCATGAATAAGGTCATGTGTGAATTTATACACCAGGCCAATCAAGTGAGAATCATAGTATTTGGTGCCTTCTCACTTCATGATCTCTCTGTGCCAGCCAAACAAATCTTTCTTTATTTACTTGTTCAACATTCACTGGGAGGGGAAGGGTCTAGTGAGATATCAAGGAACCTACTTAAGTGGACTTTTACAAGTCAAAGGGACTGGTGAAAAGAAAGAGGAAGTTAGGGAATGACTTTGCCCTGGGCAAAAGCAGAGTACAAACTAACAATTCACTCTTTCAGTTCAAAAAATTGAGGACAACAAAAATTTGTTCTATTGTTCTCCACTAGAGGCAGGAACACCCCCACCCACTCCAAAAAAATAGCTATAGGTTGTTAGTTTACATGGGCATGGTATAAGATGGAGAAAAAACAGAAAAAATAAAAACTTCAGTTTCAAGTAAGGTGGTGGAGAAGTATTCTCATTCCTAGGTATTACTGTTGGTGGGGGAAGACTTGACTTGCTTCATAGGTTAGATTGTGTAAACACACATTATTCTGAAAGCAATCAGTTTATTTCCATATCTTTGTCTTATACCTTTCACAGATTTTTCCACAGACTTCTCTGAACCATTAGAACCTTTCTGCAGATAAACTTAATTTGAAAACATATCGCTAAACATTCTTACACCAAGCATTGTAATATGAGTCTAATTCCTTTTCCATAAACTTTTCTAAACAAAATTACAAGAAAGTTTCCACAGATATGTCCACAGTTTGAAAATAAGTTTGCTGAAAATTCTTCTAATGAGCATGGTAATAAGAGTCTATAATATCCCAGTTCCTTTTTCATGGACAAAGGCATTAGAACATTTTTGCAGACATATTTAATTTGAGAATAAGTGGCTAAATTATATACACAAGCATCTTAGCAATAAGGGAACATTTGATAAGATAGCCATAAGAACCATTAGAGATGCATAAACATTATGCATTTTCTCAGAACTGTGTAAATATTAAACCTCTAGAGTTGGATACATAATTTCCTGTTTGAAGTGGGCATAGAACAAAAGATTAGTAGTTAGTATCAGTGCAGGTAGAACACAACCATTTAACCATCAATATAATGACCAATGCAAATAAAATCAAGAGAGAAACCTAGAGGAAAGTTAATTTTTTGAAAATGACCTAATTGCAGCTTCCTAAAGCACTTCTCCTTGGTTGGGCTTTAATTGTGCTTGGTTTCTTCATCTTCACCTTCTATGGTAGACTGTTGGGTCTTCTGGGACAGAAATACCTTCAGTACCTGTGCCAAAATCTAGGTGGTGGGGAATAGCTCACCACCCTCCTGTTGGTCCCCATCCGATGGGGACCTTTGTGGAAGGAAGGAAGGTGGTGGGTGTTGGCCTCTGGGACTTTGCTTAGAGTCTTCAGCTCTCTCCCCTTCACTGCATGGTTCTGTCTCTATTGAGGTGACTTCTGCCACCCTGGATGATGGGGTAGCAGAGATAGACTGGAGGATGAATGAGCAGAACCAATGTTGATTGGGAACATGGCAGCTACTGTTCACTAGCACACCACAAGGTCTGGATATATTGGCAGCTTCTTTACCCCTCTCTCCTTTCACATTAATACTCACAGTCTTCCCATCTCCAATGCTACTTAGTTCAGTGAACAACATCTTTTTTGATGTCATTTACGTTCATAAATACAAAACTTCTGGGCATTGAACCATGTGATAGTGCCCAGGACTTTGGTTGCTAGCACCTGCTTATACACCTAACTTAGGGCTTGGGGTGTGGGGCTACCTCTGGTTGAGTTGTTTTCAGACTCTGTGTCTGCAGAGGAAGTAGCCAGCTCATCACTCTTGGGAGATGGTAGTGCCTCTGGTTTAGTGTCAGTAGTGAACAATAAATTATCACCTTGGGAAAGCCTTTAGATTGAGATGTCATCACTCCTGAAAAGGCAGCCCTCCCTTCTTGGGACATGTGCATGGAAGAATCTCTAGGGAGCCTGGCATATACAGTCCAGAGTGAGAAATTCAGGTAGATGCACCAGAGTAACATGAAACCATTCAGAAGGGACCATGTATACTGATGTTCCAGTGAAAGGCATGGCATATTTAGGTCAACTCGAAGGGGCCATCATGGTCAACACCCAACACAAGGTCAATCGATTCACCATAGATGGGGTCTTTTTGGGTTATTATTCAGGTACCAGATATAAAATAAATCTCATCACCATATTTCCAACCGTGGGTAAGCTGGTCTGAAGAATGTTACATGAAAATTAATAAACAAAGGCAGTCAGGAGAGAATTATGGAGCATTTTCACCTTATGGTCTCACTAGAACATCCAAACTGACCCTTCTTTATTACTTGTTCAACTTTCACTGGGAGATGCAGGGGTTCTCATGACAAAAAAAGTACCTATTCCGTTGGACTTTAAGACTACTGATCACAGGAGTAAGCCTGAACACTGCTGACTGCTGGACTTAGTGCCTCATCTCCCAATAATCCTCCAAAAAAGCAAATAAAATAAAAAGAACAGTATCAACATACAAAATAATATTTATACGAGAGCAATTTTTCTGGATAAAATTAAGACAGAAAAAATCTGAGAATCTTCCTTTTTTTTTTGGACCACATCAGCAGTGCACATTGCAAAGTGCACAGAAATTGCTACTGGCAGACTTGGGGGACCACATGGGATACCGGGATCCAACCCAGGTCTATCCTCTGTTGGCCACATGCAAGGCACATGCCCTATTGCTGTGACCTCTGGCCCCAGAATCTTCTATTTTTATACAACCTTTGCTTTTTATTTGATCATGTTTTTATTTTAATATTTATTTAACTAAAGAGCCAAAGCTGTTGGAGTTGAGTAATAGGCAAATACTGGTTTAACACAAATCCCACCACCAATGTCAACTCCCATCAACAGTGTTCCCATAATCCACAATCTCCATCCACTATCCATCTCCTGCCTATCACATTAGTAGGCATATGACAAAGTTGGATGGTTGCAGTTTAGATTTCATGATTTTAGTGTTGTCAAAGAATTTTATCAATCTTTCCCATCACTTCTACTAGCTTAAAAAAATCTATTCTATACACCCAACCTAATATCTTATATATTGATTATTTTTCTGAACTAGAGCTCCCCACAAACATCAATATTTAGCTTGCTTTTTTTCCACCTTTACTGCTTTGGTGATTGAATCAAATTTTATTTTTCAATACCCTTTCTCTATTACCACATGATTATTTTTAATTATTTAAGCACTGTGATTACAGAATTGTTCCTAGTTGGGTTTCAGTCACAGAATGCACAATACCCTTAACCAGTGCAATTGGCCCACAAATAATATCCCTCATTTCACTTCCCAACTCCCACTCCCACCTGTCTCTGGGAAAGGCATTCTGCTACTCTCTATCTTTCTCTCTCTTACTATCATTGTCATGGTAGTTAGTGCAGTTATTTCGCTGTATTCATCAACCTTTGTGGTAAACTTCATACAATAGGCTGGTTCTTCCAGTACGCATCTCTATTATCTCTGGATATTATTACCATACCATACCATACCATACCATACCATACCATACCATACCATACCATACTATTATTTTTCTTATATCCCACAGATGAATGAGACTATTCTATGTCTTCTTCACTCAACATAAGTCTCCATGCACATCCATATATAAGAAAATTTCATGATTTCAATTTTCCTAGCAGATGCACAGTATTCCATTGTGTTTCTTAAGTGAGTGTGTTTCTTTAATGAGTACCTGTTTCCAGGTTCTGGCTATTGAAAATAGTGCTGTGATAAACATAGATAAGAGTGCAGAGGACATTTTTTGTATTGTGTGTTCCTAGTGTATATATCCCTAGGAATGCCATTGCTGGGTCATATGGGAGATCAATTTTCAATTTTTTGAGGAATCTTCATATTGTTTTCCAGAAAGGCTTTACTAGAAAGCATTCCCACCAGCAGTAAATGAGATTCCTTTCTCCCAACATCCCTGGCAAAACTGGTTTTTCTTGTTCTTTGTGATGTGTGCCAGTCTCTGTAGCATGAGATGGTACCTCACTGTTGTTTTGATTTGCATCTACCTGTATTGTATATTAATTTTCATGTGCCTTTTAGTTATCTGTATTTCTTCTTTGAGGAAATCTTTGTTCATTTCTTCTCCCCAATTTTTGATGAGATTAGATAATATTTTCTATTAAGTTCTGTCACTAAAATATAAATATTAACCCTTTATCAGATTTGTATTATGTGAATAGTTTCTCCCATTCCATGGAGGCCTTTGTCTCTTATTCATAATTTCCTTTGAAGTACAGAAGCTTCTTAGTTTAATATAGTCCCATTTGTTTATCTTTGCTTCCAGTTGTTTGGACAGTGGTGTTTCCTTCTTGAAGATGGCTTTAGTCTGAATGTTTTGTAGTGTTTTACCTATGTTTACTTCTTTATACATTATGCTTTGAGGTAATATCTATTTTAATTTGACTTTTGTACATGGAGTTAAAGAGAGTTTTGAATTCACTTTTTTGCATGTAGTTGACCAGCTGTCCCAACACCAGTGTGGAAGAGCTTTCTTTGTTCCATTTTGTGTTCCTTGCCCCTTCATCAAAGCTTAATTGATTGTATGTCTGGGAGTCATCTTCTGAATACTCAAGTCTATTCCATTAATCTGAGGGTCTTTCTTTACTCCTATATCATGCTGTACTAATGACTAAAAATTTGTAGTACAATTTAAAGTTAAGGAAAATTATGCCTTTCATCTCTTTTTCCTATGTGTTATTTTAGTTGGTTATATGTGTTTCTTGTTCCAAATGAATTTCAGGAGAGTTTGATCCACTTTTTTTTTTAAGAATGTCATGATTAACCTTAAAGATATTACATTATATCTGTAAAATATATTGGGTAGTATTACTCCTAATCCTAATAAGCATAGTATTTGTCTTTATTTTCATGTATCTTCTTTTATTTCTTGAAGCAGTTTTCAGTTTTATTTGTTTTGGTTCTCACCTCTTTAGTTAAGTTGACTCCAAAAACTCAAGTTACAGTGGTAAATATTGTGAATTTGTGAATGATATTGTTTTTAAGTCAATTTCTTCTCTATAATTATTTATATATAAGAAAGTCATTAATATGTGCATGTTAAATTTGTAGTTGCCCCTTTCTTATACAAATCTCTTGTTTGTAGAAGCTTTTTGGTAGAGTCTTTAGTATTTTTTATGTATAGTATCATGATATCTGCAAACATTGAGAACTTGACTTTTTCCCTTCCTATCTGGATGCCAGTGATAATCTTTAATTGCCTGATTGGTATGGCATGTACTTTCCAATAATACACTACGATGAAAGTGGGCAGTCTTATCATGTGTCAGACTTTAGAAAAAGGTCTTTGAGTATTATTGAGTATAATATTGCCATGGGCTTGTGGTAATTGACCTTGACTGTATTAAGAAAAGTTCCTTTCATTCTTATATTGTTGAGAGTTTTTTTTTTTCATGAATGAGCATTGGACCTTACAAAATGCTTTATCTGTATCTATGGACATGATCATGTGGTTTTTATTTTTACTGTTATTGATACGGTGTATTA
>PVKC010050124.1:0-10636 GCA_004027635.1 Crocidura indochinensis
AAAAAAATAGAAGTACAGATACCTAATGTAATAGTGTTTTATAACTTTAGAATAGATTTGAAGTGTAGAATCACTGGGCCATACACAAGTGAACTATTTTAGTTTTGCATGAACTTTTATTATTGTTATTCAAAGAGGTTGATGAAGATGATCTTTCCACAGGCAATGGATCAAGATTCCTATCTCTTTTTCATCACATCTATAGTAGCACTGGTTCCTTTTCATCTTTTGTATTTTTTGCTGTACTCTATGTTGCTACTTGATATTTCATTGTTGATTGGACTTGTATATATTTAATGAATAAATATTTTATATACCTGTTAAAATTTGCATGTCTTATTTAAGTATCTTTTGATCTAGCTTCCATAATTTCATACTTATTTTGTTTTGGTATTCAATTTTAAAAGGCTTTAAATATCTTACTTATTAACTGTAATGGAGTTAAGTGAATGAATTCTCCCAAACTCTTGTATCTGTTTTCATTCCAATCATTCTTTTTTAGCACAGAAACCTCTTAATCAATGTTTCTGATTACTTGGGCAATGAGCTGTCATTAAATATGTCTGCATTTTAATACCTTATATTCTCATGATCTGTTTCATCTGTCTTGAATATAATTTATGGAGTCAGACCTAAAATTAAGGTTTATAACCTATTTAGAATTTATTTTTGTGCATGATATGAGTTTGAGGTTAAATTATATTTTTATATGTGACTTTCAATTTCCCAACACTATCTGTTGAACTGTTCCCCTTCCACCTTATACTTTCAGCTCCCTTGTCAAAGATACTTAAGGATACATACCTAAGGAGCTAACTCTGGCAGCTCAATTCTCATACTTTGGTCAGAGTCTGTCATTAATGCAGTATCACACAATCTTATTTAACTTAAAGTTGCAGAAAGAAAAGTCTCATGTCATCTTTTTTATAAGAATAGCTTTTTTGCTCTTCAGGGTTTTAGAATTCAAAGAATTTGACATTTTTCTCTATATCTGAAAAAATATGACTATTATTTTAGATGGATTATATTTAACTTGTATCGTGCTTTGGGGTGAATTTTCATATGAACAATTTTAATCATTTAACCAATTAACAGGAGGTGTGTTTAACTTTTGTGTTTTTCTTTTTATTTCTTTGGTGACATACTTTTCTTAGTATAGACAATCTACCTTTTTAACTAATTCACATTTAGTTAACTTTTTAGGGCATAATATTTTGGGGTATTAAAATGTTTAATTTTTTAATTTAATTTTTGTGCATAGAAATCTGTTGGGTTTTTGCATGTTTGCTGCTAGCCAATCAAATGGTGCCTCCATACACATGTTTTGCCCATCTGCCTACTTTCATATACTCAAGCTGGTACTGGGACTCTCTTTACCTTGAAGAAACCTACTCTCTCTAGAGCATGAGAAGATCATGCTCTTTCTAGAAAGTCTTTCTTTCCCTTCCCTTTCTATAAATTCGATATGAATTTCTAAATAAAATGCATTTTAACTTAAACAAAAATAAATCCTGGATTATTAATGTGGTTTTATCAATGTCTCCATTATTGGACAAATTCATTTTAGGTATCATATCTAAAATTTATGCCATATACTATATTGGGCAGACTCACTTGTATAATCCTGAGGGATTTCTAATTATTAGATTCTTAAATCTGGAAGTAGTGTTATTGTACATGTATTTTTAAATGCAGTTCTTTTCTTTTTACCATTTTTTTTGGGGGGTCACACACAGTGGCACTCAAGGGCCACTCATGGCTCTGCACTCAGAAGTTACTCTTGGCAGGCTTGGGGAACCATATCAGATGCTGGGATTCGAACCAGGTCCTTCCTGTGTTTGTCAAATGCAAGGCAAACACCATATCACTGTGCTATTGCTCCAGCATCTAGAATCTTTGATATATCTTGCTTTTCTAATTTATATGGCATCCATAATTTAGTCGAATAGTAGTGATAAGAGTGAACCACCTGATCTTCTGCTTGATTTTAGAGAAAAATGCTTTTCAGTTTTCCTCACTGATTATGTTAGATGTGGACTTATGTTGAATAGCGTTAACTATTAGAAAATTTCCCCAATTTTCATTCATCTAAAAGTTTTAATCATTTATGGATAATCTTAAATACTGTCTCTGATTCTGTTGCTATGATCAATTTTTTTCTTTCCTTATATTGACATATAAATTTACAATGAATTGTATAAATTTAATATTTTTGCATACCTGGACAAAGACTTGTGTGTGATAAATGTATTTCTTGATTATTGTTGCTTTCAGTTTACTTGTTTTAAATGGAATATCATCGTGTATATGTTTATAGTTGTTATGGATATATAAATTTTCTTTAGATTTTGAGTCACGCTTGGCAGTAGTTAGGACTTTCTCCTATCTTTGTGTTCAGAGACCAATCCTGGCAGTGCTCAGGAAATTTACCATATGTGATGTTGGGATTGTTCCCGGTGAGATGCATGCAAGATAAATGTTTTACCTTCTGCACAATCTCTATAGCCGCTATAATTCCCTGCTTTTGGTATCAGGGTAATATTTTACTCATAGAAAGTGGAAGGATTCCAGACATACTAACTTTCTGAAAGAGACTGAGAAGGGTAAACTGTAGTTCATGAAAGATTTGGAATAATTCAGTAGTAATCCCATATTGACCTTGGCTTGTTTGTTAGGGAAAATTTTAATTAGCATTTCAATGTCTTTGCTAATAATAGTTCTGAAAGGTATTCTTTTTGTTTTTGATTCATCAATAAGAAATCAAAAAATTTATAAATTTTTTCAGTGCATTTACACATATATAAATTATATAATTATTCTTATTTAAGAATTTTACATTCAGATTTTGTTGTGTAAAGATTTCTATAGTTGGGGCTATGATATATAGTATGAAATATATTATATCTAATATATTATATTAGATATACAATAATAATATGGTGGCTAGGGCACTTGACTTTGCATATGGCAACTTGGATTTGACTCATTAGTATAACATATAGTCCCCAGAGCACCACCAGGAATGATTCCTGAGAGAAGATTCAGGAGTAACCTGGAGTACTGCCAGATGTGATGGCAAAGCTACAACAACATGATGAATATTTTAATAACAATCCCTGATGATACTTCAAATGTCTCTATTATTTGTGGTACATATCTCATTTTCATTCATCATTTGGTTTGAGTTGTCTCTATTTCTTTGTGAGTATTGCTAATAATTAGTAAATCTACCTTATTTTTATAAAAAAACTATATTTTTGATTTTATCAGTATTTTTTTGTTAAAAATATAATTTAAGGCTGGAGTAGTGGCATGAGTGGTAGGGTATCTGCCTTGTACATTTTAACCTAGGATGGAATGTAGTTTGATGCCCCAAAGTCCCACATGGTCTCCATTTCAGGAGTGATTTCTGAGGACACAGCCAAGAGAAATCCCTGAGCATCATCGGTTGTGGCCCAAAAACAAACAAAAAAAATAATCTTCTCTAAAATCCATGTAGAAACTCAAATATATTAATAGCCAAATACTGTTCAATAGGAAGAGTGCATATGCTGACTCACATAAAAATTTACAACAAAATTACCAGTGAATGAGTAGCATAAATACAAACAATTATGCACATGTTATGAATCTGAGAATACGGTAGATAAGTGCTCACATTATTGTGGAATAAATTTTGTCTAGGGAGAAAAATTATGTGAGAGATATTCTTTTCAGTACTATCATTAGGATATTAGATACATTCTTGTAAAATTATTAAATATAAGCCTGATCTAAAACACATACAAAATTAAGCCCAAATGGGTTGAAACCTAAATAATAAATGAAAATCTCTAAAATTCTTACAATAAAAATGTACATGAAATTTGTTTTGGAAATGGTTTCTTGTTATAGGAGGCATAAGTAAAAATTTAAAATATACAAATAGGATTACAGGATTTTTTTTTAAACAAAGTTCAAAAGACCTCAATGTGACTGGAGAGATAATGAATAAGGCTCTTGTTTTGTATCCGTAGACCAGCATTCAATTCCCAACACTTCATATATTCCCAAGAGTACTCCAGGAGTAATTTCTGAATTTTGAGCCAGTAAAGAGAAAACAGCACTCTCAGAGTAGTTTAAATATATATATGTGTATATATATATATATAATATATATATATATACATATGTATATAACAACCCCAAAAGAAAAAGCATTTTCAAAAGTAAAATAGCACAAGAAACACCCTCAATATTTAAATTATTCATATTATGATAGAATAATATTTATAATTAATAGACAACTTCTAAAATGCTATGTACCTTTTAACCAAACTGAAAAAATGTACAGGGTCAGAACATTGGCACAAGTGGTAAGGCTTGCCCACACTAGCCTAGGATGGACCACAGTTCAGTTCCACCAGCGTGTCATATAGTCTTTCAAGCCGGGAGCATATCTGAGTGCATAGCCAGGAGTAACCCCTGGCGTCACCGGGTGTGCCCTACCCCCCAAAAAAAGGAAAAAAGAGAAGAAAATATACAAAGAATGATTTAAAGATGAATTGCCCATGACACAGTAGTAGGGTGTTTGTTTGCCCTTCACTTGGCTGACCTAGGACTAACCATGGTTAGATCCTGGTGTCCTAGATGGCCCCTTAAAACAGGAGTGATTTCTGAGCACATAATCAGGAGTAACCCCTGAGTGACACTGGGTTTGGCCCCCAAACAAAACAAAACAAAATAAAAAACCCGGGGAAAATGCAATTTTATATAATTATATATAATTTCTTAATCTCTACAATTAATTTGTTTATATTTGGATCCTTTATTATGTCCTTTATGTACTTATTGCTATGAAGTTTTCCCTTAAGACTGCATTTTCTATGACAAATAGATTCACTTAGTCCTGTCTTGAATTTTATTTATTTCCAGGGTTTTTAATTTTCCTTTTTCACACACTGATTGCACAGTAGTAAGTTGTGTATTTCCCAAGAGTTTGACTTTTTCCAAGTTTGTATTTGTGATTAATTTTTATGTTTTAAACCTCATAATCTATGAAGATATTTGACACAATTTTATCTTCTTTGTCTTATGGAGGTATGGCTTATGCCACATCATGTGATTTCTCTTGGAGGATGTTTTATCAATGTGAAGAATATAATAAACACAACTTTGGGAAAGGGGAGGAACAAATAGATCTTCTATTTTAATAGTATATATTTATTATTTTATTTTCAGCCTTTAATTGTTGAATGTTTGCATAGTTTGTATATGAAAGTGACAGGAAGTATTAAAATCTCCCACTACTATTATGTTTCTGTCGATGTTTTTCTTCTGCTTTTAGTTGTTAATTTATTATTTTGATGGTTCATCATTAGGTACAAATAATTTAGAAGTAGTGATTTTGCTTTTACATTTATAGATCACTTGATTATTAACATATGATAACTCCTGACACTTGTAGGCCTATTTATTTTTGATATATGTGATGACCGAGTTAGAATATTTAATTCAGCCATTTTTAGATATTTTATTTCTTTTACTATTATTTTAAAGAATAATGAGTATGGTCCATGGCTTTCATGACGCTGACCTGGGTTCTGTCATTAAGCATTGAGCACCATTGGATGTGGCAAAAATGAAACTCAAAAATAAATACAATAAAAATAATTGTTTCCCAGGGCCAGAAATCAGGTAAAAATTTTAAGGCACATGCTTTGTGATTAATCATGCTTTGATCCTGGATCCAGATATGGTCAGCCAAGAAATACAGTAGTGTTCAGTAAACACAAATTTAGGAGTAAGTTATAAACACCACAGGTTGTGATTCAACACCAAAACAAAGTTTCTTCTCTGTCTTTTAATTTGAGTTTTGTTTTCTATTATGGTTCAAATATGTCTCATATAGACAACAGAAATTCAGTTTTAGTACTGTGATGCATATTGCCATTCTGTGCCAGTTGATTTGAGAGTCTGACCACTGACATTGGGTGATATTCTTTGAGAAGAAATAACTTATTTCCATTATTTTATATAATTTATGATTGTGAAATGTGTCTTTTTTGAAAAAAAAAACATAAAGACCACTTGATTATTTTCACAAAGCTACTTTAAACATATCAATTTCTCGGCTTTATTACACCTGAAACTTCATAGCATTCCTTAAAATCTAAATAACAATTTAGCTGGACAGAATTTCCTTGAGGCATTTTACGGAGTGCTTAAAATATTTTTCTTCTCTGAGAAATTTATTTTTCTTCTGTCAATTCTTCTGTCAATTTTGTCAAATTCTATCAATATCTTCTTCTGTCAATTTCTTTTCTCTTAGAGAATCTCATTTGCATAGGTCAACTGTGAATTTTAGGGAAGATGCTTTGTATGTAAGTTCCTCTTTTGATTTTCTTCTTTTTGTATTCTTTTGTTGTCCTTTTGTATTATAATCATATTATATGTTATATAATCACACAATAGTATATTCATAATTAATAAATAATCATTAATAACTATTATTAATTACCATCAATCATGATTAATTATTGATCAAGGCAACTAATTATAAGAATCAAAAATTAATTATAATGATGTTGACCACAGTTATTAATTTATTGATCATAATAATGATTAATTATACTCTTATATTATATTAATATTATAAATTGTAATTATATAATGCACATCAGGGCTATTCTATTGGAATTTGTTTTGGCTAGGACTGTGTAGGACTTGAATCAGAGGCATGCACTATTCAACTGTGAAGAATTCTTAAGATGTCTTTGACTTAGTAGTTCATCGATCCCATCTTCCTGGTCTTCAGGGACATGTGTAAGTTTTATGTTTATTTTTTTCCTCTCTAATGTATTCTATAGAATTTTGGTCCATTTACTTTTAGCATTTTTTAAATTTTTTCCCCTACATTCTATCTTTATGTTCTTCTAACAATCTTCTACAAAGGTCTCCCATTATTATTATTATTATCTTTTTGACCTACCATTTCTTCACTTCCTTTTTATCTTTGTTTATAGGCCACACCCAATGGCACTTAGAGGTTAATTCTGTCTCTGCACTCAGAAACCGCTCCTGGCAGGGTCAGGGGAATATATGGGATGCCCAGAATAGAACCTGGGCCCATCATGTGTTGTCTGCATGTAAGACCAACATCCTATCGTTGTGCTATCACTCTGGCCCCAAATTATGTCTCTTCAGATAGCATTTTCTCATATTCAATCATATAATTTCTTATACAATATTAACTATTTATATCATAATTTCAGTAAACTTTAAAATTTCACATCGTATCTCTACAGTCATTTTCTGAGATAATATAAAGTTTATTGGTACAGCTGGAGTCTTCTTTGTTATTTAATCGATATCAAAGACAACTAAAAGCTACTGTGTACTTGGGTTCTTTTCAAAATTGCTGTCACCAATGATTAGTTTAAGAGAGTTCCATTATTTATAGTATGAGTTGGGAAATATGATCCTTTGAATATTAGAGGATTGCAGTTCTATATTTGCATGTGGTCATTTTCCTGTAATGATTTAGGCAGTTTTATCAGTTACAAGTAAGTTATACCCCATAAGGTTTCAGAACAAATATACAGGGTCAATATCTTTTGTTATATTTTATAAACATCAGTGATTGATTCCTTTATTCTATATTTTATTTTAACACCTTGATTACATACATAATTGTGCTTGGGTTTCAGTCATGTAAAGAACACCACCCATCACCAGTGCAACATTCCCATCACCATTGTCCAAAATCTCCCTCCTCCCCACCCACCCCCCGCCTGTACTCTAGACAGGCTCTCCATTTCCCTCATACATTCTCACTATTAGAACAGTTCAAAATGTAGTTATTTCTCTAACTAAACTCATCACTCTTTGTGGTGAGCTTCATGAGGTGAGCTGGAACTTCCAGCTCTTTTCTTTTTTGTGTCTGAAAATTATTATTATTATTGCAAGAATGTCTTTCATTTTCCTTAAAACCCATAGATGAGTGATACCATTCTGCGTATTCTGCGTTTCTCTCTCTCTCTCTCTCTCTCTCTCTCTCTCTCTCTCTCTCTCTCTCTCTCTCTCTCTCTCTGACTTATTTCACTCAGCATGATAGATGAAGTCATGAAATTTTCCTACACATGGATTTACATGGAATCTATCATGGTGATTCTTTCTTTATAATTTGTTCATCAAATCTGTCTTACAGAGGTTTAGTTAAATTTAGTAGTTTAGGCCATATATTTATAGACATAAATTTTTATAACATTTACTCTATTTTTGCTTTTAATTTGAATGTTACTTCTCTATATTCTTTCTGGCCTGGGGCCTGGGAGATAGCATGGAGGTAACGCGTTTGCTTTTCATGCAAAAGGTCATCGGTTCGAATCCCAGTGACCCATATGGTCATCCATGCCTGCCAGGAGCAATTTCTGAGCATGGAGCCAGGAGTAACCCCTGAGCACTGCCGGGTCTGACCCAAAACCAAAAATAATAATAATAATAATAATAATAATAATAATAATAATAATAATCTTTCTGGCCTACATTAAACTATTTTGTATTTTTCATTCTAATTTCTAATTGCCTTAGTTAACAGAAACATATGTTTGTTATAAGAATTACAAAAAATTGACTCATTAGGTTGATCATCATTGCCCACCAAATTTTCCCACCACACAAACCTATATGCACACACAAACACACACACACACTCCACCTTGTTTAAGCAAACAATAACTTGAGAAAAAATTGAAACCTAAAGAATAAAGTGCTACATTATATGTATATGATATATAGGGTCGAAGAAAAACAACTGTCAATTTCACCTAAATTCTTTTTGTTGCATGTAAACATAAAAGCAACTGTAAATAATGAAGTATAAGAATTATATGAGGTCTGAAGAAATAATACAAAGGGCTTAAGATATATTTCTTGTATGAAGCCAAACCTAGCACATCATCATTACACTGACCAGACCCCTCTGGTGACAAACAAAATGACCGACATTGAATAACACTCAACTCAGTCCTTGATCTCTTGCATTCATCTGCCTGGCTGGTTGACCAAGAATCATAGCCTGAGTCACTCAGATTTCCTAATCACCACTAGGGAGAAATCCTTATGAAAATAGATTTTTATGAGAAAGCAAACAGAATGTACACTGAGAAAGGAAAATATTCTGATATACTATTTTATGTCTTTTATAAATAAGATTACTTGAATATAGTAACAATAATTTTCCTGATGAATATTTAAATGCATAGTTTTAAAGTAGCCTATAAGCATACTTATCACCTAGGCTTGACATGATGGTTTTATATTAACTTATTTTTAATTAAAAGTAACATTAAAGGGCTACACCAATAGCAAAAAGGTAGGATATTTGACTTGTACATGGTCTACTGGGAAGATCCAGGTTCTATCCCCAGCATCCATATGGTCCACAAAGCTTGGCAGGAGCTATTTCTATGTGCTAGGTTACCAGGAGTAACCCCTGAGCACCTCCAGGTATGGCACAAACAAAAAATAAATAAAAATAACATAAAATGGAACTAAGTATTATTCTTTATATTTTCCATACAAACTAGATTGTATATTTTTAAATGTATAAAATATACATGCCTGTAATTGTAATTTGTGTAATAGTTAAAAAATATTATATATGTGGCCTTTAATTGGTTATAGTATTTAATACTTCAACAGTAATTGAAGTATTATACAATATTTCTACTCTTAATTTAAACTTTTCTTATATTATGCATTTAAATATAACTATGAATTCATTTTTTCTAATTTTCTATTGTTCATATGCTTAAATTTATTCCATTAAATAACTCCAACTTATAACTTTTATATCCTCTTTTTTATGTTGATCTCTCACCCTAAATTAATTTTAGTGCAATATTCAATTAAAATCTATTAACTAAGACATTATTTAAAGTGTTTTGCTTTAATTCCCACCTTTTTTACTTAAAGAAGTGTTTGTGTTTCTTTCTATTTTTAAAAAGTAAACTATAAAAATTGACTCATTTAGGACCCGGGAGATAGCATGGAGGTAAGGTGTTTGCCTTTCATGCAAAAGGTCATCGGTTCGAATCCCAGTGCCCCATGTGGTCATCCGTGCCTGCCAGGAGCAATTTCTGAGCATGGAGCCAGGAGTAACCCCTGAGCACTGCCGGGTGTGACTCAAAAACCAAAAAAAAAAAAATTGAGTCATTTTATTTAATGAGTTTTAAAGATACAATCCATTTGAATCAATGGAATGAGCTATGTATATGATTTTTAGTAAGATTTATTATTAACCAATGTTAGTAGTAGTTTGAGAATTAAGATTTTATATACATCGTATGGGATATTGGTGGATCAAACTGCAGTCAATCTTAGGTTAATATGTGAAAGGCAAATACCCTATTGCTTGTGCTGCCACTCCAGCTTCCCTTTCATCTTTTTAAATTGATATTTATAAGCTCTAGAAGGATTCCTGCTGGTTTTGTTTATTTGTTTATTTGTTTTTCTTTTTCCTTTTCCTTCCTTTCTTTTTTTCTCTTTATCAAAGAGAACCACATTACTTGAATCATCTTGTTCTGCCTCAGAAATTGAGGGGAAAAATGAACCAAACTGTTGAGGTGAAAAACAGAACCAAACAGTTGTATGA
>PVKC010050125.1:0-10622 GCA_004027635.1 Crocidura indochinensis
TTTCTGAGCATGGAGCCAGGAGTAACCCCTGAGCACTGCCGGGTGTGACCCAAAAACCAAAAAAAAAATTTTGAGGACCCTTGGAGCCGGGTGGTGGTGCTGGAGGTAAGATGCCTGCCTTGCCTGCGCTAGCCTAGGACGGACCACGGTTCGATCCCCCGGTTCCCTGTATGGTCCCCCAAGCCAGGAGTAACTCCTGAGCGTCACTGGGTGTGGCCCGAAAACCAAAAAAAAAAAAAAAGTTTGAGGACCCCTGGTATAGTGTATTAGGTGGTAATATATTTTTGACAAGTGGTATAGTGCAATTTGATGTGAGATAGTATAATTTGTGATATAGTATAATTGGCTGTAATTTGGTGAATAGTACAGTGTATTTGGGAGTGATTATTTTGGGGGGGTTTGGGGTTGGGGGATCATACCCAGTGGTGCTCAAGGGTTACTTTTCTTTGGGGGGGGGGAAGCCCACACCCGGTGACACTCAGAGGCTACCTTAGGATGCCGGAGGATCGAACCTGTGGTCCATCCTAGGATAGCACAGGCAAAGCAGACACCTTACCACTTGCGCCACCGCTCCAGCCCCTCAAGGGTTACTTCTGGCTCTGCTCTCAGAAATTGCTCCTGAAAGGCTCAGGGGACCATATGGGATAATGACGATTGAACCAGGCCAGTCTCGTGTCGGCTGCATAAAAGGCAAATGTCCTACCACTATGGTATCACTCCAGCCCCAGCCCAAGGAGTGATGTATTTTTTGGTGAATTAGTGTATTAGGTGTTAATATATTTTTGGTGAGTAGTGTAGTAGAATTTGGTGTGATTGAATTTTGGATTGATATAGTATTAGTGAGTGGTATAGCATATTTGGGTGATATATTTTGATGAGTGACATAGTATATTTTGGAGTGATATTTTTGGTGAGTAGTATAGTATATTTGGGGTGATACTTCTTGAATGAGAGGCATGGTATACTTGGGGAGATATGTTTTTAGTGAGTAGTATAGTCTATTTCAGGTAATATTTTTTAGTGAGTGGCAATCTATTTGGAGTGATTTTTCTGGTAAGTGGTATAGTATATTTGGGGTGACACATTTTTGGTGAGTTATATAGTATACTTTGATATTACATATTTTTGGTGGATTAGCTCTTCATATCCCTCACTCATTTTTTTTTTGCGGGGGAATGCTGAGGTTACAAGGGCAGTGCTGGAGATGTTTGTGGGTCTATGCTCAGGAATGGTCCCCTGAGGATGCTCAGGGCACCATAGATGGTGCCAAGGGCTGACCAGCATCACCTATATAGCAGGCACATGCCTAAATTCTGTTTTATCTCTCAGTCCAACCTTATCAGCTTTAGGAAGTTGACTCTTTTTGCTTGCTTGCTTTTATTTCTTTCTTTCCTTCTTTCTTCCTTCCTTTCTCTCTCGCTTTCTTCCTTTTTTCTCACTTTCTTTTCTTTCTTCCTTTCTATCTCTCTTTCTTTTTTCTCTCTCTCCTTTTCTCTTTCTTTCTTTCTTTCTTTCTTTCTTTCTTTCCTTTCTTTCTTTCTTCCTTTATTTCTCTCTCTTTCTTTTTTTTTCATTTTAGGGCCACACTAGCGGGGCTCAGGGTTACTCCTGGCTCTATGCTCAGAAATAGCTCATTGCAGGCTCAGGGGACCATATGGGATGCTGGGTATGTAACCTGTGAGTAAGGCAAGTGCCCTACCTAATATACTATCTTTTTAGCTCCCAAATTAAACTTTGGTTTGGGGGGCACACTGGCGGCACTCAGGAATTATAGAAATCACTCCTGGCGGGCTTTGGTGACCATATGGGATGCTGGGGATTGAACCTGGGCTCATCCCAGGTCAGCCAAGTACAAGGCAAAAGCCCTACCACTGTGCATTACTCCAGCTCCCAACTTCGTCTTTCTTATTCGCTGGTGATTTACATGCAGATCTTTGGTCACTGGTGTGGACATTCCTGCCATTTTCTCTTCCCTATCTGGGGCAGGGACTCTCCTGGACCCCAGCAGTACTTGGGACCATGCTGGGACAGGGATAAAACATGGGGCCTCATGCATGTAGGGCAAGAGGTCCTCAACTCCTCATTTACTTTCCATTTCGTTGCTGATCCTATTTTCTTTTGACCAATCCACAAAGTTGATGAGTGGCCCTGTCAGTGTTCCTGTCCAGTGTGTGGGCAGCACTTCTGGGCACTCACTCCCTGGCTGGTGATCATCTCTTTACAGCGGGCATGCTGGGCCAGTACAACGTTGGCAACTGCAAGAGTGGCATCTCCGAGGCTGTGATGAGTGGCCGACAGAGACGCTACTTCCTGGCGGCTGAGAAAGTTCTCTGGGATTACGCACCTCTAGGCTATAATAAATTCAATGGCCTTCCCCTCAATGCCTCAGGCAGGTGAGTGCCTCTGAGGAGTCATGGAAGCCTGGGTGGCTCTGGGTTTGAACCCAGGTCTGACTGTGGGGAGCAGGCCCAGAGGAGGGAAGGACATGATCAGGGTCAGGTCATGCTTGGCTACTGGAAAACAGCCAGGACTGGCTCCATGGATGGAATGGGCCTGGGTCCTGCCGGTTCTCTGGAAGCTTCCCCTGTGTACCCCAACTTTACAGATGTCAGCAGGGAGGGCGGCAGCATGTGGATTCCAGTTTCCTAAAGTTGAAAGGGCACCTCATTTTTTAAACTTTTATTTATTGATTAATTGATTGGTTTTGGGGTCACACCCAGTGGCGTTCAGGAGTTACTCCTGGCTCTTCATTCAGAAATCACCCCTGGCAGGCTTGGGGGACCATATGGGATGCCAGGAATCAAATCAGGTCCCTCCTGGGTTGGCCATATGCAAGGAAAACACCCTACCACTGTGCTATCTCTCCGGCCCCATGGACACCCCATCTTTGAGTGTGAGGAGGAAGGTCCTTCTCCTTGGACTGCCTTATCCTTGGGCCCAGAAGGGAAGGGAGAGCTGACTTGAGGGAAAAAAAGAGGAGAGAATCGGGATGTGGAGACTTGGGGTGCAGAAGCTGTTCTCTCCGTAACGGGGTTCTGTGGTTCTTCAGTGACTCAGCACCCTACTTCACACAAGGGGAGAACCGAATCGGGGGCCGCTACTGGAAGGCAAAATACGTGCAGTATGAGGATGCGGCCTTCAAGAAGCGCAGGAGGCCTTCAGTGGCGGAAGCCCACCTCGGAATTCTAGGTAAGGACCAAAGGAGAGGGAGCCATCACGGGTTAGAAATGCTACCTTCTTGACTGCTCTCAGGCCTCACTCTGCCCATGTCCTTTCTGCCATCCTGTCCTCACTCACAGGCCCCGTCATCAAGGCAGAGGTGGGCGACACCTTGCTGGTCACCTTTGCCAACAAAGCTGACAGACCCTACAGCGTCCTGCCCCACGGCGTACACTACGACAAGGCTTCTGATGCCGCCCCGAACGCTGATGGTGAGAACCTGCTTGGCTTCACCAGTGCCTGGGACTGGGGCCCTTCCCAGCCTCCAGAGTATCCCGGGGCCCCTCCCGCTGCCCTGAGTGACCCTGGAACCCTTTCCAGCCTCTGAGCTGTGTGATCCTCCCCGTGGAAGCTGAGCTGAGCTGAGCCTCCCTCATAAACTGCCTGTGGGCTGAAAACTCACGACCGGTCATATCTTGTCCACCCTGGGTGCTCTGGACTGTACCTTCAGGAAGGCACCTCTGAGCCACCTCCATCAGCTTTATATGGGGTCTGAGAGGCAAGTCCAGTGTTGATGTAATTTGAACTCCTTATTGATAGTTTCTGAGTTCACAAATAACTCCCAGAAAGATAAATTAAATCCCATTCTTCTGTCCCCCCTTTTGGGGGAGACCCTGGTAATATCCAGAGTAAATAATCAATACAGACAAAATATTAGGGATCGGGGCTGGGCGGTAGCGCTGGAGATAAGGTTCCTGCCTTGTCTGCGCTAACCTAGGACGGACCTCGGTTCGATCCCCCAGTTCCCATATGGTCCCCTGTGCCTGCCAGGAGCGACTTCTGAGCGAATAGCCAGGAGTAACCCCTGAGCGTCACCGGGTGTGGCCCTCCCAAAAAAAAATATTAGGGTTCAGCAAAGAGAGTCTTTTGTCAATCTGAAGCCAGCTCCAAAAAGCAAACCTGAACCAGCCGTCAGCTCTGGCATAAAAGTCCCTTACGCCTCCCCAACAAGCTATTTTATTCTTTCCTTAATCACCCCCACCTGGAAGATCCAGGTGAGACAACAGGCAAAAACTATATTACAAAAAATACACAGCACCTTATGCTTTGAGTCTTCAAGCCCTGGGTCCTGGGGAAAAATCCACTTAAGTCCATGTATATGGGGCCCGGGAGATAGCATGGAGGTAAGGCGTTTGCCTTTCAAAAGGTCATCGGTTCGAATCCCGGTGCCCCATATGGTCACCCGTGCCTGCCAGGAGCAATTTCTGAGCATGGAGCCAGGAGTAACCCCTGAGCACTGCCGGGTGTGACCCAAAAACCAAAAAAAAAAAAAGTCCGTGTATATGTGTGTGTGCATGCATTTGTGTGTTTGTGAGTTTGTGTGTCTGTGTGCATACGTGTGTGTTTGTGTGTGTACATTCTCAGGCATTCAAGATGGAGTGACTGTGTCCCTCCTCCTCAGGCTTTCTGAAACCAGGGTCTCACGTGAGGCCCGGGGAGACCTTCACATACAAGTGGACGGTAACCGAGAGTGTGGCCCCCACAGATGATGACCCACCATGCCTCACCTACCTCTACTTCTCAGCTGTAGAGGCCATCAAGGACACTAGTGCTGGCCTGGTGGGGCCCCTGCTGGTGTGTAAACCAGGCACCCTCAATGCCGATGGGACACAGGTAAGGCGAGAGGTGAAGAGTTAACACACCGGGCCAAAGCCATAGCACAGTGGGGAAGGTGTTTGCCTTGCATTCAACACCCAGTATCCCATATGGTTCCCTGAGCCTGCCCGGAGTGATTTCTGAGCTCAGAGTCAGGAGTAATGTCTGAGCGCCATTAGGTGTAGCCCCAAAACAAAAACAAAGCAAATAAACAAGAGTCAGTGCAACATGCCTTTCTCTCTGCACGGAGTCCAGGCCCTCGGGAAGGGAATTTTCCCGAGTTCTAGAATCATAAAGCAGACTGCAATCATGAAGCAGAACACTACAGCCAGGACCTCCACAGAGGATGATATGGTGCTTCTAGCAGGCCCAAGGATTCCTCTGACTGGATGCAATGAGGCAGGAGGGCACAGAACAGTGGACAAAGCACTTAAGGTGCTCATGGTCTTGACTCGGGAATTTCACTGAGAGAAAGCTGCAGAGTCAGGATGGGGGCAAGTGGGTCCCAGAAGGTGCGTTCCGTGCTCCTGTGAAGCTCGGTTCTCCTGGACAGAGAGAGAGGCATGAAGTGCTAGGAGCCCTAATAGGCGTATGCCCCCTCACACGGACACAGAACCGTCTCTGAGAGGGGCTGAAGACCCCAGGCCCCTAGCACTGCTTCTTTCTTCTCCGTAGAAGGGGATAGACAAGGAGTTCTACCTGCTCTTCACGGTCTTCGACGAGAACTTTAGCAGCTATCTTGATGAGAACATCCGGAAGTTCACATGGCACCCCTTTAGCGTTGACAAGGAAAATAAGGACTTCGTGAAGTCCAACCGGATGCACGGTGAGGGGGACAGGACCAGACCCGAGGTCTGTTGGCAACAGTGTTTGAGGAGCTGTGAGGCCTGACTGAAATTTTGGACAGGCCTGTCGGCTGCCTGAGATGGGGCTCCCCTAAATTGGGGCCTTTTCCCAGGTAGTCTCCGAATGAGTCTTCGCTCTCCTGGGCTCAGACTGCCTTTCATTCAGCCCCTTCTCCCTCCCCCACCATCCAGCTGTCAACGGCTACATGTATGGCAACCAGCCAGGCTTGCAGATGTGCCGAGGGGAGCGCGTGGCCTGGCACCTCATTGGGATGGGCACTGACACCGACATGCATGGGGTCTACTTCCAAGGAAACACCATTCACCTCCGGGGGACCCACCGAGACAGCCTTGCCCTATTCCCCCACGTAGCCACCACGGCCTTCATGCAGCCCGACCACGCAGGTGAGTTGGGGCCCTGGGGCCAAGCCGTGTCCCCATGTTCTTTTCTGTGATCCCGAGAGAGACCTTTAGGGCTTGGATGCTTCCGTGGGCGCTGGAAGAGTAGGGTGACTTGGGAGTGCCTGAGGGTGCTCGGCCTAGGGCATCTCCTAGGCTTCTTCTCCCACCAAGGTGATTTTTTTCACCCTCTTTGGTAGACCCCTGGTTCCCCCTCAAATCCCTCCCTTAGAGGTCTGTCAGGGATGGAGTACCGTGGCAGCAAGGCCTGGACACTCCTACCATCCAGCACTTCCTCCAGACTCAGAGGGATCCTGTGGGTGCCTTGATCCCGCTCGACTCTCTTTGAATGCTCTCCTTTTCATGGCACCCAGGGATGCTGTAGCATTGCTGTCAGGGTCCCCCCACCTTACCCGACTTCCAATCTGATGCCAGGAGTCCCCAATCCTTGCCTTGGAAACTCCACATTTCCTCCTGTTGATGTTGGTGTGACTGGTGGTCTGGGTGTCTGGGAACAAGGATTTTCTAGAACATTCTCTTCAAAGTCAGGATGGCGGGGTGCTGGGGACTTGGTAAATAGTTCTGGCATGTAGGACCAGGCATCTCAAGTATGGAATGGCAGCAGGCTCCATGCCATGAACACCACAAGAACTATAGCCTTTTTCCTGGGCTCTGAGTCTCTGGGTTGGCTTTGTGCAAAGACATTTTGGCCTGTGTCAACCTGCATTGACCTATGTTGGCTGTGTTCGAGGCAAGCACCCTGTCTGCTACACTGTCACTCTGGCCACTAGAACCGATCTCTCTAAGCCCACTGCTAGATGGGGGGCATCTTGTTTTGGAACTGGGGCAGTGTCTCCACAGGTCTCTTCAGGGTGTTCTGCTCCACCTTGCACCACTCCGCCAGAGGCATGAACCAGATCTATGAGGTCGGCAGCTGCGGCCGCAAGGAGCCCTCTGAGCAGCCCTACGGGATGATCAGAACCTTTTACATCGCCGCCGAGGAGGTAGAATGGGATTATGCCCCTAACAAAAACTGGGAGTTCGAAAAGCAGCACATGGACGCAGGAGGGGAAAGGTACCATGGGCTCTGGGGTCACGTCTCTGCAGCAGAGACCAGTGCCAAGGAGGGAGGGAGCAGGTGGGCCAGGATGTCCCTGTTGTGGGTGACCAGGGCATCCCTATCCCTAGCCCTGTGGTCCCTGATGGACTGCTGGGGAGAGGGAAGGGCAGGTGGGTGGCATGAGCACTGGGTAGCTCATGGCAGTTGCATGGGGCCAACCCGGGGGGCGGGAGCTAGGGCCTTGGCAGAGTCTCCAGCCGGGATGGGACACCCATGGCATCGCTACCAGCCAGCCAGCCAGTATGGAGCACTCCAAGGAGGGCCCCAAGAACCAGGAGAGCCAATCAGGAGTCTCGTGGGCACTAAGCACAGATGGGGAGGGAGGAGAAGAGCAAGGTGCAGTCTCTGGTGCCATCCAGTTGTCCCTGTTTCCCTGCCCTCTGTCTATCATTGTCACCGCCTACCTGGTACCTGCCCTGCTGACCGGGCTCAGCACCAGATGCGTCTGCTGCAGGCCCCCTGCTGGCTAAGAGCAGGTGCAGAGCCTGGGGAGGCCGGTCCCAGCGTCTCCTGGTGGACAAAAGTGACATCCTCCTGCATGGAGAGTGGGGTGGCCCACAGCTTCTGGGCCAGGACAGCTGAAGAAGGGGTCTGTGGCTCCCAGAAATGGCAGTGAGGTACCCGTGCTCACTGAAACGGTCCCTCAAAAACCTGCTTTTTTTTTCTGCCTTTTTCTTTTATACTTTGGGATCACACTGGTGGTGCTCAGGGTTACTTCTGGCTCTGCCCTCAGAGGTCATTCCTGGCTGTGCTCAGGGGACTATCTGCAATGGGAACTATCTTGGACTCCAGGGATCAAATGCAGGGCAACCACATGCAAGGCAAAAGCCCTACCGCTGTGCTTTCGCTCCAGCCCCACTGCTGCTTTTGTTTTTACTATTCAAAATTGTTTTGATTGCAGAGTTACTCATAGTTGAGTAGGCTTTGTTTTTTATTTTATTTTTAAACTTTATTTATTTATTTATTCATTCATTCATTCATTCATTCATTCATTGGTTTAGACCACACCCAGTGGCGGTTAGGGGTTACTCCTGACTCTGCACTCAGAAATTGTCCCTGGCAGGCTGGGAGACCATATGGGATGATGGGAATCCAAACGGATCCCTCCTGGGTCAGCCACATGCGAGGCAAACACTCCACTGCTGTGCTATATCTCTGGCCCCAGGTTTTGGTTTCTTGCTTGTTTGTTTATTTGTTTGTTTTTGTTATTCATAGTTGTGTAGTTTTTTGTTTCATATTTTTGGTTTGGTTTTAGGGCCACACTCTGCAGTCTGTGCTCAGTGGTTACTCCTGGCTCTGCACTCAGGAATCACTCCTGGCAGTGCTTTGAGCGAACCTATGGGATGCTGGGAATCAAACTCTGGTTGGCCATGTGCAATGCAAATGCCCTCCTCACTGTGCTATCACTCCAGTGCCCTCTCCCACTTCTTTCTAATAGCAGCAATGCTCAGCCATGCACCTGAGGGGCCCCTCAATATTCCCAGGCAGCCACGGGCAAGAAGGACTTGGGTGGAAGAGTGTCATGTTGCAAGGTTGGAGGTCAGCAGGGAGCAAAGGGAGGCCCCAGTAAGGAAGGCAGGAGAGGGCCACAGAGCAGAGCTGGAGAAACTCAGTGCCCAGGCAGGGCTGACGCAGATGCCCCTGTGCCTGGCAGCCTCGGCACCGAGCAGGCACAGGAAGCTCTGGTTCTCCCTGGGACACTCAGGCAAATCTGATCCAGCTGTTGTGCTGGCAGAAACATCTCTAGCCCCTGCTTCTCTTTCTGGGACTTCCAGGAGCTGAGTCACAAAAGATTGCAGGAAAGGCAAAGCTCTGTGCCACTAATGGGAACACACAGACAAGGACCCTGCCTGCAGCATGGTCCTGCCATACCTTCCCAAAAGGACTGCTGGTCCTGCTGGCATAGCCCAATCACATGTGTTGCCCATGAGCCTGGTTTTCCCTTCCTTCCTGGCACATCTGGTGTCAGATCAGCTCTTCATGCAGGGCTCAGCCCTAGCAGGCCTAGGAACCCAGGACAATCCCAAAGGGGACTGTGGCTCAGAGCAGGGACCTGGGGGCACAGAAGGGAGGATGGTATGAGAAGGTTAAGAGAATGCAGCAGCCTGGTTTGCACCAGGTCCTGGCAATGGGTACCATGGTGTCAGGGCATAGGTCAGACTCCCTGGGGACTGCTTGAACAAGCAGGGATGTGAGGAGAGAGGGCATGATCAGGTGGCCCGTGTCTTCCACTGACAGATTGACTCCCAGGAACTTCTGTGACTCTTACAGGCAACTATGAGTCTGTCACCCCCAGGGGCACATACCCAGCAGAGGTTCAGTCACCTTGGTGATCCCTGACTGGCTCTCCTGCTGGGAAGGTTGGTGGGTTCCTGCAGCCTAGCTCTATGCTGCAGGAATCGGGGCTGGCGCATGCCTGGTGGGGTCTTAGGCCCACGGGAAGCACAACACTTCCCAAGCCTGCCCAGGGACTCAGTGCAGGTTGCCCCTTCCTGCCTCTGTGAGTCCACTCTCCACGAGAACACCAGCCCTTTATATCCCAGGCCAAACTCTGAAACCCCTTCCCAGCAATCCCTTCGTCGCTGGGCGCTCCCGCAAGCTCGTGCCTTCGGGTAACGTCACCCTGTGCTGCTCTGGCCTGCAGGCACGGAGACATCTTCATGAACCACACGGAGAACTGGATCGGTTCCCAGTACAAGAAGGTGGTGTACCGGGAGTACACGGACGGCGAGTTTGTGGAGATCAAGGCTAGGCCCCCACGCGAGGAGCACCTGGAACTCCTGGGTAAGGCACAGGCTCTGGGGTGCACTTGGGTGCTCGTAGATGTGTGCACGCAATGTTCACATGCTCGTGGGTGCTCACATGCACACTTGAGCACACACATTCATGGACACACTTGCACACGCTCACAATCATGCATACACACTTACACACACAAGTACACGCATAAGCACATTCACACATAAGCAGCTCACACATAAGCACGCATTCACACCCACCCACACATGTGTGTGCAGAGGCCTGTGACTGTGTCCTGGAGGGGCAGAGGGCAGAGCGTCCTGCTGCTCCTCCCCCAGAGCCAGCTCTCTGCCCCCACTGGCAGCTGAGTCAGGCACAGGCCCTGGCAGCTAGCTGCCTGGTGGGCCCAGGCAGGAAATAGCTCTGCGTGCCAGGGAGCAGTCTCTGACCCTGTGCCTGGTAGAACCGTGCACCTGCCAGTGACAGCTTCAAGTGCGGCCAGAGTCTGTTGAGCTTCTCCCAGGACCGTTCCATTGAGGGAGAGGGGCACCTTTGAGAACCATCACCTGGCACTGGGCCTGGTGCTCAGATGGAGTCTGCAGGGCCCCTGACAGGCCCAGAGCAGAGCAAACATGCAGGCCTCCTGGCATCATCCCCAGTCTAAGTAAGCTTGCTTTTGGCAATGTGCAGTGATGCGCCGCCTG
>PVKC010050126.1:0-10623 GCA_004027635.1 Crocidura indochinensis
GGGATCGAACCATGGTCCGTCCTAGGCTAGCGCAGGCAAGGCAGACACCTTACCTCCAGCGCCACCACCCGGCTCCCAAAACAAAGATTTCTTACTTGTAAACTTCGGTGGGTTTATTGCCCCCCCTCCCCCCAAATGGCAGTACCGGCAGGTAGCGAGCTCCATACTAGGTAGAAAACATAGGACAACACTGTTGGAATCATGAGATTGAAAATTAAAAATTAGAGTTAATATGTTAAGAGCTCTTATAGAAGCACTACATGTGTTTCACCCTCAGCCTGGTCTGGATTATTTCTTGTGTGACCCTGATTCAGACTCATTCACCCTGGGCTTGGAGATACGGTGCATGGGGTAATTTTACAACTACCACCACCATCACCACCATTATTACCACCACCACGACTACTACCACTGCTTCTACCGCTACTATCACCATCTCTACCACCACTACAATCACTACTATCACCACTACTACAACCATCACCACCACTACTACTACCACTACTACCACCACCACCACTACCTCCACTACTACTACTACTACTACTACCACTACTACCACTACTCCTGTCACTACTATCACTACCATTATCACCACTACTACTACTACTACTACTACTACTACTACTACTACTACTACTACTACTACTACATCCATGGATGACACTGTTCATTTCTTTTACTATTTTAATATTTTAATCACCAGTATTTCTTTTAGGTTCTTAGATTTTCTACCTGTTTTCTATTCCCCATCTGCTGTCTTAAGGTGACTGACTACCTTCTATAAGAGCTCTTAACACATTAACTCTAATTTTTAATTTTCAATCTCATGATTCCAACAGTGTTGTCCTATGTATGTTTAACTCCTCAGTTAAATTATTTAAACATTTAAGTTTTGGCCCTCCAATTTGCCTGGCAATTTGTTCAGTTCCAAGTGGCTAATGATACAATGGATAAGAGGCACTGGGTAAATGGGCCTGGGTGATGTGGTAAACTATTGGGGAGAGAAAAGTGGCTGCTTAGTTCCATTATTTGGTATCACTGTTTTAGGAGCTTGTATCCTTGAACTATGACTATCATCAGGAAAGCTCAGAATCAGGCAAGAATTTGATGCTCAGAAAAGCTCAAATTTAGGTAGCCTTTGATTGCCCAGGCTGTGATTAGTTACTGAGTATAGGAGTCCCACTCATTCATGCACATGACTGTGACCAGAGACTAGGAAAGCTGGGTTTGGAGAGTAGGAACTGCTCGGGTACAATTGAGGTAGGCCCAGTAACAGGTACAGAGCAAAGGGACCTTGCCCACAAGGAGGCCAGAGACTTATGGACAGCTAGGACAAGATTTCAGAGGACAGGGGCCGGGCGGTGGCGCTGGAGATAAGGTGCCTGCGCTAACCTAGGACGGACCACGGTTCGATCCCCTGGCTCCCCATATGGTCCCCGTGCCTGTCAGGAGCAACTTCTGAGCGAATAGCCAGGAGTAACCCCTGAGCGTCACCGGGTGTGGCCCAAAAACCAAAAAAAAAAAAAAAAGATTTCAGAGGACCTTTGGGAAAGGTTCAAGGTCATGCTTTCAGACTGGAAAGTGTACAGAGAATGACATGGAAATGGAAACTAGTCTTCATACACTGGAAGTGAACAGGTCATGTAGGATGGAACTGAGAAGTCATACACAGAACAGGACAGTGCTAGGGACAGGTCAAGGTGACTGATATTGTACATAGGTAAAAGAGAGGGAAGGGACCCGGACTCATTTTCTTAAACTGTACAATAACGGGACCGGAGAGATAGCATGAAGATAGGGTGTTTGCCTTGCATACAGAAGGATGATGGCTAGAATCCTGGCATTCCATATGGTCCCCCGTGCCTGCCAGGAGCGATTTCTGAGTGTAGAGCCAGAGTTGTCCCTGAGTGCTGCCAGGTGTGACCCAACCCTCCCCACAAACAAAACAAAACAAAAACCAAAACAAAACCCCCCAAAACCAAAGAACTGTAAAATAACTATCTTTTGACTTTTTTTTTTGTTGGGTTATGGCTGGCGATATTTCAGGGGTTACACTTGACTCTGCAATCAGAAATTACTCCTGGTGGTGCTTGGGGAATCCTTCCATACTGGGGATCAAACTTGGGTTGATTGCCTGTTAAGCACCCTCGCCACTGGCTTATCTCTTTGGCCTCTATTTTTGAACTTTGTATGCAAATCTTTCACACAATTCTCAAGAACCCACCAGTGCAGGAAAATACATTTTTTGTGCTAACATAAGTGTGCAACTGAGAGCAGTTCCTGACCATTGCTAATATGGCTCAACAAAATATAAAAACAATAAGAACAATAAAGCACCAGAGAGCATTTTTTTTTGTTTTTTTTTTTGGGTCACACCCGGCAGTGCTCAGGGGTTACTCCTGGCTCCATGCTCAGAAATTGCTCCTGGCCGGCACGGAGGACCATATGGGGCACCGGGATTCGAACCGATGACCTTTTGCATGAAAGGCAAAAGCCTTATCTCCATGCTATCTCCCGGGCTCCACCAGAGACCATTTTTGTGGGAACAGTGTGATCCTGGAAGGGTTCTTGAAGACTCAACAGGTCAAAAAATCTCTCCCTCCTCCCCTTTTATCATGCTATTTCTGTTTGTTTGTTTGTTTTAAACTGTGAAACTTGATCGCACTGGGAATTGTCCAGCACTTTGGCAATTGCAGCTGAAATTTCTGCTAGGTCTTGGCTTCCACTGAGATTTCTCCTTATTTTATTTTATTTTTTTGCTAGGTTAAGTTGTGATTCTCTGCTGTTTTTCTATTTACAGGACAGCAGCCAGTTTGCCCTGTGTGCTAACAAATCCTACACACCTAAGGGGAGTTATTAATTTTAAGTTTGGCAGCTTTTTTTTTTTTAATTCAAAAAGATGTCAGGGGAGAGAAACTGAGATTGTGTTCAAGAGAAAACACAGGCTTTTTTTTTGAATGAAATAGTCAAAGCAACATAGAGACAAATAGGAGAGACACATGTTCAAGGGAGATCATGGATTTGAAGAGCTGCTTTTTACTTGTTAAAACAGAGGAATAATTTTCAGTCTTCAGATGCTAGCCATAAGCTAGGGGTCTTGTAGCATCATTATAACAGTCTATTACTTTCTTTTTTTCTGTCCCATTTTTTTTCATTCGACTCAGTGAACTATTATTATTTAGCAGGCATGAGCAAGTCTGTGTGAGTAGTATTGTTTTAGGGTTCTCTAAAAGCAAGGCTCATGACAGTGATTTATGTGTATAAAATTTATCAAGAGGATGCTACTAGAAAAAATTGAGGCAGGATTAAGGAGTGAGCTCAAATTGTTAAAGCACTTACTTTGCATACTAGAGGCTTGGGTTCCATTACTCCACCTCAAGGGGCCCAAGCACAACCTGAACACTTTTTTTTTTTTTTGGTTTTGGGGTCACACCAGGTAGCACTAAGGGGTAACTCCTGGCTCTATGCTCAGAAATCGCTCCTTGCAGACTCAGGGGGTGGGGGGAACATATGGGATGCCAGGATTCGAACCACCATCCTTCTATATGGAAGGCAAACGCCCTACCTCCATGCTATCTCTCTGGTCCCTACCCTGAACACCCCTGAGGAATGATTCCAGTGCCAATAAAACAAGCAAAAGCTGGTGAGGAGAGAAGTAATTGGAAAGAGAACATTATCCATAGGGTGGGATTTCAAGAGATCTGTTAGGAACTTTAATTGTATCTTATCTTATTTATTTATTTTTTTGTTTGCTTTTGAGACACACCCGGCAATGCTCAGGGTTTACTCCTGGCTTTGCGCTCAGAAATTGCTCCTGGAAGGCTCAGGGGACCATATGGGATGCTGGAGATTGAACCCAGGTCTGTCCCCTGTGCAAGGCAAACACCCTACCACACTGTGCTATCACTCCGGCTCTCTTGTCTTATAGAAGAAGAACTGGAACTATTTGAGGTGGAACTATTTCCACCTCAAGCAGCTCTTATAAGTATAAGCTATCTAAACATACAATAATGATTAAATCCAGTTGATATTATAAAAAGAAAAGAAAAAAGTTATAAGCCGTGGTTAAGGCCCTTTTGCTCATTTTTGCTCATATTCATGTGATTACAATGTAGTGGGATAAGCTTTGACCCATTCTAGATCTGTATTTATGTTTTTTGTTTGTTTGGTTTTGGATGATACCCGGATACTCAGGGCTTACTCCTGGCTCTGCCCTCAGAATCACTCCTGACGGATTCTGGGAACTATAGGAATGCTGCAAATTGAATTTGGGTTGGCTCTGTGCAAGGCAAGCACTTTACCTGCTGTACAATCTCTCTGCATTTTTGTTTTGATATTACACTTCTAAGAAATATTCAACTTATTTATCTTTCTAAAACTTATTTTTTTTAAAATAATGCCAAGAATTGTAGATGACAGGCTGGCTATCTCTCAAATGAAAAAAGCTTTACTGTTTTATAATTGCAAAGTAGTACAACAAACAGCATCCTGCTGCTCAATTCTTGACTGAAGGAATAAAGCTTGTGGAAAAAAGAGCTTCTACGTGGAGGCAAATTGTCATGTTTTGTGTGTGTGTGTGTGTGTGTGTGTGTAAATGGTACAAATTTTTATTCATTAATATTCTGTTTTTTAAACTTTATTTATTGCTTTATTGATTGACTGGTTTCTGGGCCATACCCAGTGGAACTCAGGGGTCCTCCTGACTCTGCACTCAGAAATTGTCCCTGGCAGGCTGGGTAACCTTATGAGATGCTGGGAATTAAACTAGGTTTCTCCCAGGTTGGCATCATGCAAGGCAAACAACCTACTGCTGTGCTGTCTTCCGGCCCCTCTTCATTAATATTCTTGAAGAAAAGGAATTATAGATTAACAGAGAGATGGTAAATTTCAGTAGTAAAGGAGGAGGGAGAAACATGGAGGAAAGTTATCTCATCTAGGGAAAATATTGTAAGATTTTGGAGAATGAGTTTCCTGAAAGTCTCAGAAATGCAAACAGGAAACAACAACAACAAAACACCAATAAAAGGGGCTGGAGCAATAGCACAGTGGTAGGACATTTATTTGCCTTGCATGCAGCCAAGCCTGAATGAACCCAGGTTCGATTCCAGGCATTTCATATGGTTCCCTGAACCTGCCAGGAGTGATTTCTGAAGCGCAGAGCCAGGGGTAACCCCTGAGTGCCACCAGGTGGGACACCTCCTCCAAAAGAAAGGCAAATAGGACAAAGTTTGCTTCAAAACCCTGACAAATAACTGCAGTGTTCATTGAGTTTGCTTCTCATCCTCTGTTCGTTTAAAGTTCGCTGGAATCTGAGTTCTCTCTGATTATTTGTTGATTGCTCCCACATTCATTTTCTATTTTCTTGTTCTCTCTGTATCAAATCCGCATCCTACCGAGTTGGGCTGTGGTTGGAACATCAGATAAGGCAGGGCTTCAGACTTGTCTGTCCTTTCAGGTTCTGCAAACCATACTGCTGTGCTATTGCTTTGGCCTAGAAAAATTCTCTTTTTCTGGGGGGGCGGGGTGGGTCACACCCGGCGGCACTTATCTCGTCATGCCAGAAAAATTCTTCTTCTTTTTTTTTTTTTGGGTCACACCCGGCAGTGCTCAGGGGTTACTCCTGGCTCCATGCTCAGAAATTGCTCCTGGCAGGCACGGGGGACCATATGGGGCACCGGGATTTGAACCGATGACCTTTTGCATGAAAGGCAAACGCCTTACCTCCATGCTATCTCCCGGGCCCCAGAAAAATTCTTCTTATCATAAAAAAAATTCCTGAAAACCTATTGCTGAAAGGTCAGTCTTTTTTTTATTTTTGTTTTTGGTCACACCTGGTGGTGCTTAGGGGTTACTCCTGGCTCTACACTAAGGAATCACTTCTGGAGGTGCTCAGAGGACCACATGGGATGCCAGGGATTGAACCTGTGTCTGCATTATCCACTGTACTATTGCTCTTGCTTCAGTTCAGTCTTGTGAGTATTAAATGTGTAAGAGAAGGTGGATGGGCCTAAAGAAAATTGAACAAGGTATTTAAAGAACTGCAGTTACTTAATACCGACTGAAAGTCACCTTAAGATGAATCTCCTGTTTCTAGATCTTCTAAGTTTTAAAGAAAAGATCCAATTATAGTTTTATGTGTTCTTTCCTAATTTGAAAGCATATGGAAACATGGGCGTTTGAATGGAATACATAAATAAGCATATGTTCTATAGGGCAAGCCGAAGCTGAATGAAGGCAGAACTAGTCCCGTGGGTCCAGTTTCTGCTCTGGTTCAGTGTTCTTGCTGAGCCGTGGGTCTTAAAACCAGTGTGTTAGAGCTAAAGATACATCCTGGGGTCTTACCACAGCTTTTCTCAATCTTCATTAACTCTTGAATTTTTTTTTCCAGATTCACACTTTTCTCTTCCTAATCTCATCCCTGGGACACTGATATACTGCATCAAAGGCTTTTTAGATCTTGCCTTCTTCTGTGTTTAACAATGACATTCAAGAGTAGGAGGTGGGGGAGAGTGGTCCCCAAGTAGACTGCAGTAAAGATCTAACCTCTGGACCATGACCTTGGTCACCACTGAGGACATTATGGACTGAGTAATGATTCATTGGCTATTCCAGACACTGAGATTTAACCACTGTGACCACAGTTTTTTTTTTTTAATTTTAATTGGTAGACTGTTTTTGGTTGCAATTATTGTTAAAAGTAGGAGCTTGCTTCTCAGTGATCTGACTTCCCCGTATTGTCATTGGAAAGCAGAATCTTTTCTTAGTTGGCATCACTGCCTCTAACTTATTATTTTTAATTGGATAAAGTGATGGCCTACTTTTTTGCTGCTAGCATTTTTTTGTTTTTGTTTAGTTTTGGTTCATACCTGGCTGCTGTTCTCAGGGTTTACTTATAGCTCTGAACTTTGGGATAATTCTCTATCTTACACTCTTTCTTTAAAGAGGGGCTACAACCAGCAATGCTGAAGGGTTATTACTGGTTTTGCACTCAGGAATTACTCCTGATGGTTCTCAGGGGATCAAGGATGATTCTTGGTAATGAGGGACAATATGTGATGTTATAGATCAAACAGGGGACTGCTGCATCCAAGACAAACATTTTGCCTGCTGCACTATTTCTTCAGTCACTGCAGTTAAAAGTTTTAAATTAATATTAGGTTCATTTTACTAATTATTTATCTATCTAATTATTTATTTGTTTTTGAGCCACACACAGTGGTGCTCAGAGCTTACTCCTGGCTCTGTGCTTAGAGATTACATATAAGATGCTAGGGATAGAAACTAGGTCAATTCCCTGCAAAACCAATGTCCTAAACATTGTACTATTCCTCCAGCCTTTGCTTTCACTTTTTATATTTATTTTATGGGTTTTTTTTTTTTTTTGGTTTTTGGGCCACACCCGGCGACGCTCAAGGGTTACTCCTGGCTATTCGCTCAGAAGTCGCTCCTGGCAGGCACGGGGGACCATATGGGGAACCGGGGGATCGAACCGCGGTCCGTTCTAGGTTAGCGCAGGCACCTTATCTCCAGCGCCACCGCCCGGCCCCTATTTTATGGTTTTAAGTCAAACCTGGTGATGCTCAGTGGTTGCTTATTCCTGGCTTTGCACTTAGGAATTAATCATGGCAGTGCTGGGAGACTACATGGGATCTGGGGATCAAACTCGGGCTGTCTGTATGCAAGGCAAACCCACCCACTGTACTATGCCTCCAGCTCCTGCTTCTACTTTTTAAAAGTCACTCTGCAGTTCATAAATATACTTGACCTGCGACCATTTCTTAATTTTCATAGATGGAATAATCATAATCAAAAACCTAGGTTCAGGAAAGAAGAAGAGAGAGATTGAGGGAGAGATTGAGAGAGTGAGAGAGAGCTCAGTTGTCCTGAGTGGATGTTTTATGTACTGGAGGTGTGGTTTAATCCCTCCTGCTCACCACCAATGTGGCTCCCAAACAAAAACAAAGACAGTTTTAGACCACTTAGGTCAGATTTCATATTACTCAACATATGGTGACCATTTAGCAATTCCTTTACTATGGATTTGAAATCCCACTTGTGTTCTTGTTGACAATCTTTGTTTTTTTTTTTTTTTTTTTTTTTTTTTTGGTTACACCTGGCAGCGCTCAGGGGTTACTCCTGACTCTACGCTCAGAAATCACTCCTGGCAGGCTCAGGGGACCATATGGGATGCCGAGATTCGAACCACCGACCTTCAGCATGCAAGGCAAATGCCTTACCTTTATGCTATTTCTCCAGCCCCCCCCAAATTTGTTTTTGTTTGTTTGTTTGTTTTTGGTCTTGTTGACAATCTTTAGCCTCTCACTCTATTACTTTCCCCCAAAATGTATTAATCATTCTGGGTTTCTTTTCTTTATGGTTGTAGCTGAAACTTTTTTACTTGGGGAGGGGGAGAGGAACCTAGTGGTTGGTGATACTCAAGGCTTACTCCTGGCTCTCCACTTAGGGATCACTCTTGGCAGGCTTGGGGTACCATACTGGGTGCCAGGGAATCTAAACCAGATTGGCTGCAGGCAAGGTAAGTTCCTTACCAGCTGTACTATTGTTCTTAGATAAAATTTATTCCTTTTTTTATTTTTTTTTGGTTTTTTGGGTCACATCCGGCAGTGCTCAGGGGTTACTCCTGGCTCCATGCTCAGAAAATGCTCCTGGCAGGCACGGGGGACTATATGGGGCACCGGGATTTGAACCGATGACCTTTTGCATGAAAGGCAAACGCCCTACCTCCATGCTATCTCCCGGGCCCCAGATGAAATTTCTTATTATTTTTCTTTTTTTGGTTTTTGGGTCACATCCGGCAGTGCTCAGGGGATACTCCTGGCTCAACACTCAGAAATCGCTCCTGGCAGGCTCAGGGGACCATATGGGACACCGGTATTCGAACCACTGACCTTCGGCATGAGAGGCAAACGCCTTACCTCCATACTATATCTTCGACCCCGAAATTTCTTAATCTTTTCAATTTTTCTCTTTTTTTATTTCAAATTTTCTCTTGATGGCGGTTCTTTTGTGTGTATGTATGGCTCTAAAATAGAGTCCCCAGGCTAGATTGCTCAATGTTAGAGCCTATGGTGGGACTCTAATCTTGATGCCATTTTTAATTCCATGGTCTCTGGGTCTATCTGCTACACCACTCCTGCAAACTTATCACTCTTATCATTTTACCATGATAGTGCCCCTCTCCAAAACCGGACTGCCGAGTCATGAGAAGTTGCACAAATTATCTATGAACTGATGGAGATGTTGGCTAGATATTTGAGGGTCAGATGAATGAGTAATCTGGTTATCTTTTAAGACTGGGTCTGGATAGATAGTGGGTGGTCAGGTACTTATCTTGCATATGTAGCCCATTCCTGTTTGATCTCTGGCATCACATACATCTCTGAGCACCACCAAGAATGATACCTGAACACAACGGGGTGTGACTTTGACTCCCATCCCCCCCCAAGTTTCTCTGACATTTGCATTTTGCCTTTTCCCACTCTTCCAAGGTTTCCATTTTCATTTATACCTCCTCATGCTCTATGAATAATCTTTAATTTTTTAATTTATAATTTTATTTTATTTAACTTTTTTGGGGGGCCACACCCAGTGATTCTCAGGGGTTACTCTTGGCTATGTGCTCAGAAATCGCTCCTGGTATGGTGGACCATATGGGACGCCGAGGGATAGAACCATGGTTTGTCCTAGGCTAGAATGAGCAAGGCAGATGCCTTACTGCTTGCACCACTGCTCCAGCCCCTATAATTTTATTTTTTAATAATGAAAAATATTAAACAGGAGATACAATTGTAAAGTTGTTCATAATTGAATTTTAGTCATACAATGAATTCCTTCACTAGTCCACATTTCTTTCTTTTTTTTTTTTTTTTTTTTTTTTGTTTTTTTGGGCCACACCCGGTGATGCTCAGGGGTTACTCCTGGCTATTCGCTCAGAAGTCGCTCCTGGTAGGCACGGGGGACCATATGGGGAACCGGGGGATCGAACCGCAGTCCGTCCTAGGTTAGCACAAGGCAAGGCAGGCACCTTACCTCCAGCGCCACCGCCCGGTCCACATTTCTTTTTAAATTATTTTTAAAATAATTTCTTTATTTAAGCACCATGGTTACAAACATGTTTGTAATTGATTTTCAGCCATAAAATGCACACCCTCCTTCACCAGTGCAACTTTCCTGCCACTATTGTTCTCTCCTTTCCTGCTTCTTCCTCCTCATGCCTGTCAGGCATTGTATTTTTCTTTCTATCATTGTCATGGTAGCTCTTAGTGTAGTTATTTTTCTAATTGCATGTACCACTTTTTGTATCATGGGTTTGTCCTTCTAGCCCTCATCTCTATTGTCTCTGAGTGCTATTATTATAGTTTTTTATTTTTCTTAAATCCCACATATGAGTGTGACTCCTCTATGCTTACCTCTCTCCCTCTGACTTATTTCACTCAACATAATAGTCTCCAAATCCATCCATGTATAGGCAAATTTCGGACTTCATTTTTTTCTAACAGCTGCATAGTGTTCCATTGTATAGATATATCACTATTTCTTTGTTTCTGTTTGTTTGTTTGTTTCTTTCTCTCTCTCTCCCTCCCTCCCTCTCTCCCTCCC
>PVKC010050127.1:0-10618 GCA_004027635.1 Crocidura indochinensis
GGGGGGGGGGGGGGGGGGGGGGTGTAGGTCCTGAGGTGGTCTTGGTCAGAGCGACTCCGCAGAAAGAGCAGAAGAAAGCTCAGTAATCCATTTTAACCAAATGTGAGTATAGTCTAGAGATAAGATGGTTCATCCTTGCACTGTGTAGCTGCCAAGCCTCTTAGATCTTTACTGGAGATGGCAGATAGAAAATCTGTTAAATCTCTTTCTCTTGCATTTTCATTTACGAGACTTCTATTCTTTATATCCTTTTCGCTGGCATGTGCTAATAAAAATTCTCCATCAAGTCTAAGATTCTGTCACACCCTACTTTCTACTGTTCTCTCTCTCCTCTCTTTTTTGGGGGCCACACTGAGTGCATAGACAGGGGTTACCTCTTGCACCACTGCTCTGGCTCGTTTTCCCTTTTCCTTGTCACACCCGACAGCACTCAGGGGTTACTTCTGGCTCTGTACTCAGAAATCACCCCTGGCAGGCACAGAGGACCATATTGGATGCTGGGATTCGAACCACTGTCCGTCCTGGATTGACTGCTTATAAGGCAAATGCCCTATCGATGTGCTATCTCTCCAGCCCAGATTCCTCTTTTTTAGGAAGTAATCCTTGCTTCTGTTGCAAGTCTTTCACCTTCTAAGATTGTACTTTTTGGCAACTTTATTTTTCCTTTTGATTTTGGTTTGGGGCCACACTCTGTGGTACACACAGGGCTTACTCTTGGCTCTACACCTAAGAGATCACCGCTGGTAGGGTTTAGGGGATGGGGATGGAACCTGGGTAAGCAAGTACCCTACCTTCTATAAATACTATTGCACTAGCCCTTGGCACCTTTATTTTTATTATCCACAATCTCAGACCATGAACAAAATCTGGCACTAGTACAGCATATTTCAGTGTTTATGCTGCCGAAGCAAGCACATAGGAGGGCAGAGTTGGGTAAGACAATCAGCCATAGAAAAAAAGTTTAAAGGGAAAAAGGGTCAAACACTTAAAATTTTCATATATTTTAAAGATCCCTATCACAGAACTTAACAATTATTACAATGAAGAGAGTGAACAAGTGGATGAAACATTTTGTCCTAAATGAGAATTTGGCATTCTGTAGGAAACATGCCACTTGTGGCTGGAAGATAGGACAGGAAGGGGGCAGCATATATGGTGGAGGGAAACATTCTACCCAGAGGACGTTGCACTGAGAGGTGTCATGTAAGCAGCATTGCCTCAGAAGCAGGCTGGTATGTGGGGAGGCGAATGGTAGTGGCACTGGTAAAGGGAAATGGACACTGGTAAAGGGATTGGTGTTAAAATACTCTTTGCCCTAAATAGGGGTCTCAAACTCAATTTACCTGGGGGCCACAGGAGGCAAAGTCGGAGTGATCCTTGAGTACAAAGTCAGTCGTAAGCCTTGAACATTGGGGGTGTGACCCAAACAACTAAAACAAAACAAAAAAAAAAGATTTCTCTAGGGCAGGGCCACAAAATGTTGTATGGAGGGCCACAAACAGCCCACGGGCCTCGAGTTTGAGACCCCCCCCCACCCTAAATCATTAATAACAATAGTTTCACAGTAACCAATTAAAATTTTTGTTTTTAAATATATTTTCCTAAGACAAAAATAAGATACAAAGTTGTGTAATAATCCAGGTAAGATGGTGAAAGGATTGGTATAGTACTCAGCAACCATAAAATAACTTATAAATTATGTTAACCTCAATAAAAATTTAAAAGGTATGGGGATGGAGAGATAGCACAACAGTAGGCTGTTTGCCTTGCATGCAGCTGAATGGGTTTGATTCCCAGCATCCCGTATGGTCCCCTGAGCCTGTCAGGAGCAATTTCTGAGTGCAGATCTAGGAGTGACCTCTGAATGCCACCGGGTATGACCCCCCCCAAAAAAGATAATCGAGAAACAGCTATTATCTTTCCAAACAAAGGCTGTACCATGATAAAAATCAGGCCTAATCCTTAAATCTTTATGAAGAAGAAGCAATAGATATGAAGTATAATGTTTAACATACTGGGAAGTATGAGTCCAAAGATTACAGATCAAACTTGTTGGTAAACTTTTAAGGGGAAATACAGTAATAGAAAAGGGAAAACATAGTTAGGAATTTGAGTTTTTGGTAGTTTAAAGTTTTAGTAATTGTGTGTGTGTGTGTGTGTGTGTGTGTTTGTGTGTGTGTGTGCGCGCGCGCGCGCACATACAAGCACCTATGATGGAGCTTAAGAGGAAGATTTGAATTGTTAATAAAGTTGGAAGTTTTCCTTGATTTTTCATGGTAAATGAGACCTATGCAATAGATAAATTCACATGGAAGATATAGGTTACTCAAGTGTTATGTAATTTTCATTTAGATTAAATTCTTACCTATTAGAATACCAGATACATACAGCTTGATACACAAATGTATTATTTTTACACACATTCTTTTTTGTTTTTTTACACACATTCTTTATTTGGTTTTTGGCCAAACTCGACGACACTTGGGTTACTCCTGGCTCTACACAGAAATCACTCCTGGCAGGCTTTGGGAAGCTTGTGGGATGCTGGGGATCAAACCAAGGTCAACCACGTGCAAGGCAAACGCCCTACCTGCTGTGCAAAATGCCTCAACCCCATTTTTCACCCATTATTATAAAATAGACTGAGTAGGATTACGCCTACTACTAAGAAACTTCTAGAATGTAAATCCCAAATTACTAGATGGAAATGCCAGGATATAGATTCAGTTTTATCAGATCTGTGGTTCATTTTTTTCTCTCACAGGTTTTAAGAACAACATTGGGGGAAATATAATAGATCCTGACACAGGCATAGGCATTTCATATTTTATACCCATTTCCAGAATTTCACAAACTGTAAGACCCATCTATTTCCTATATAGAAGAAGCCCAGTGTTAAGTCCTGCAGAAATGAATACTTTGGAGAAGATTTAAGAACTGACACTGAAGAGTTATGAAACTTCTAACAGGGAAGAAAGGATGAAACTAAAAGGTAGTATGGTTTACAAGTTTAGAGTTTACTTAACTTTCCCAACCATTCATAATTTTTGTCCATTTTACTACAAATAATCATACTAAGTGAATGAAATTATAACTTGGACAGGGAGATGACCAATGAAGTAGGGAGCATTGAGTGAAAGCTAAAGATAACAGATGACAGCCTTGAATGTCCAAAACAACTAGAAATTACCATAGAGCATCTATGCAGGGGCCTTGATATTGATTGATTTTATGTATTTAGGGTTTGGGTCTACACCCAATGATGTTCAGGGCTTATTTCTGGCTCTGTGCTGAAGCATCATATCTGGCAGGTTCACGGAATTATGAGACACCAGATATTGAAACCAAGTCAGCCCACATGCTATGCAAGTACTTTACCCACTCTACTATCTCTGTGGCCCAAACATGATGTTTTAATTGCTCTTACACTACCATAAAATCTTGGCATTTTCTTTCCATGATTGGATGTTACTTGTTTAAAGTTACAGTAAAGTCCGCTTCAGCTTAATATGGTCAGTAATTAAGAGGTTGAAATAAAAGGTAGATGCAGAGACCCAAGATGATGTACACAGTACTTTTGGGAATAGATCAGAAAGCAGAAATAGGATATATAAAGCAGAAATAGGAAATGGAATCTCAGGTTTCATGGAATTGTTTATAGATATTTGTGATTGCTAGGTCATGGGTGAGACTATGGTCATGGCTGAAGTGGTATAGATAAAGACCCTGAAATTAAGACAAAACACCTTAAAAAGCTGTTACCTTTTCAAAGTAATTGGAGCTCATAGGAAGAGCCAGCTGTTCAAATCTTGAGTCAACTTTATTGAGTAACATATATTTTTGAGGCTAGGTAGTTCAGAGTTGGATGGTATTTTAAACTGGTGTATAACTTCAAAGGGAAATAATGTGAAAACAACCAGAAAAACGACCAAGGGACTGTAAAACAATAGGCTTTATCTTGGCACCAAGTTCCTGAGAATCAGAAACCTATAACCCAGAAGGAAAACAAGATAAGCAGGGGTGACAAAAATCACCTAGAAGCCAAGAGCTTTCCTCACTGTACTTTCTCTCCCAAATTATTTTCAGTTCTTCTAGCCAATCTATAGAGCAAGTATGCCATTGCGTTTCTGAATAACATGAGTTTAGATGCACACACCCTTCCCTTCTGCCTACTTCAGAGGTTACGATGGCCAAGACAAAACTACTTTAAATTCTTGTCATCCTTTGTAGGTTTTCAGAAAATCGAATGCATACCTGTGGTTCTATGGCTTTGCATGTGTTCCAAGTAGGAAGTTAGCTGCATTTCCCTGTTGCCAGTGTGTAGAGCCAAGGTTTGTTACAAGTATATACAAGTATATACAGCATTAGGAAAATCAGACTTTTATAAGAGCCCTTCACCATCATTTTCAAATCATGAGGAAAAAATACTTCAGATATTAATCATCTTAATGTCCAGGTTAAAAGTTGGACAGATAGTAAGTACTTCAGGTAAGACACCAGACACCGCATTGTACACGATTGGCCCCAGTTCAATCACCAGCATCACATACAGTCCACCAAGCATTGCCAGGAGTGATCCATAAACACAAAGCCAGAACTACTGAGCACACTCATATATGGTCTACCTCCTTTCCCTTTAAAAAAATAAAAAAAAGGTTAAACAAGAAAAATGTCTGTCAGAGACGGGCAGGGAGGAGACAGGAACCTAGGTGGTGGGAAATGTGCACTGGTGACAATAAGGCTTTTGGACATTGCATGACTGAAATTGAGCCATGAACAATTTTTTTTTTTTTTGAACCCCCACCTCCTATGAACAATTTTCTAACTATCATGGTGATTCAGTTAAGGATTTTTTTTAGACACCAAGAATTAAGATGCATACCTTAAATCTACTGATTTTATTAACCTATTAACCAATATCAATGCTTGATATTTTAAGAATTAAATGTGCTCAATTACAAAACTCTAGTTATGAGGCAAGAGAGATAGTACAGGAGCCAGAATTCAGTTCTGGCTAGCCTCATGTTATTTCTCCCAATTCCATATGGCCTCATTCAAAGAGACCTGTTGAATTCCAATTTTACTTTCACCTCCAGCTTGATTCTTGAGGGAGGGCTTAACAAGCCTTCTGAGAGGACTTGTAATTATGTATCGAAATATAACAGCACATCATATAACAAAGGCTCCTCTACCTTATATTAAAAACTATATATATGCATTGGGCTAAATATGGAAACTGCTTATTGAAATATTAACAGTAGCTATCTGCATTATATTATATTCACCGCTGGAATTCCTCATGCAGTGAGCATGTATTACTTTTCAGAAGACACATAGTAGTAAGACTCTCCTAGATTATACTTCTTGTTTGTCATAAGTTATTTATAGTCCATCTGTCATCAGTTATGGAATTCCCACTTGCCGCATTTTGCATTGTGAAGTTTCTTTTCTAGTAGTTTTAGGCAGTTGGGCTTCAATGCTAAGAGAAAACTTATATTTAAGCAAGGAAAAGAGAAAGCACGCCAAGATTTACTTCTCTAAATCAGCAATAAGTGTATGGCTTGATTCAAAACCCATAATTCTGGTGCTCTTAAATCACGTTATTCCACAGGTACTTTAGTTTTTATTTTTTTGGTTTTGGTGCTATACCCAATAGTACTCAGAGGCTATTTGCAGCCTAGTGTTCAGGGTTGCTCCCAAGTAGTTTTAGGGATAGAGAATTAAAGAAAAAGATTAGTTATTTTAATTCTGCCATTCCCGGCCATGCTCAGAGCACCATGGAGCGCCAGGAATAGAACCTGAAAAAGAAAAAAGGAATAAAACATGGGCTTTTGTATGCAAAGCATGTGTACCAGCCCAGTGAACTGCTTTTGTTGTTGTTGTTGTTGTTTTGTTGTTTTTGTGTGTGTGTGTGTGTGCTCAAGATACTGACATCTGAGTCCCACTTTTTCCTAACATGACTGTAGTGCAGGCTGGAGATTGTTATACAAGAATTAAAGCACTGGTCTAGCTCATAGCCAACACAACCCCAGCACTGCACATCCCCCAAGCACTGTTAGAACAGAGAAATCCCTGAGCATCACTGGATAGGTATGATCCTAAGAGTCAGGGTTCCAGTTTATTGGGGAGAGGAGTTTTTAGGTCACACCCAGTGGTGCATAGAGGTTACTCCTTACTCTACTCAGGACCATGCAGTGCCAGGAACTCAATTAGGATTGACTATATGCAAAGTCAAATACCTTGACCAATCTCTCTGGTTTCAAATTATAGTTCATATGGACTAAAGAACACTGAATTAAGTCAAAAATTTGGGGGTGGGGGGTCCCCTCCCAAGCAGTATTCAGGAGATCTGATCTGGGGGCTCTCCAGGATTCTCAGCCAACTGGGCCAGCAATTGAACCTGAGATGAAGTCCTGCTTGTGCTCTGTGGCCCCAAGGTATATTACCCAGGCTACCTTGGGTTTGGGGGACTCCAGGTGACAACTTTGATGCTCAGGGGACCATGTGGTGCCAGGAATCAAACTGGGATTGACCGCATGGAAAGTAATTATAACCCATGTCTCTCTAGCCCTATCCCTATTTTCAGACTTCTGGGTTTTGTAAAGGATTTTGCTCATTCAAAATACTCCTATAGTTTAATGTTAAAATGTTTTTTATGTAAGCATTTTTAGTTATATTCTCAAAGGAATTATTCTATATGCAGCATTTTAACATTGTCCCATCCACCAGTGTGTGCAGTAACTTTAGGCACAAGCAATAATGACCCCTTTCAGTACAATACCTAAAGGGATAGTACTGTGTATCTTAACTTTCGAGGTAAAGATTTTGATGCTTTGCCACTAGGTGTAACCTCACAAAAAGACCGATTTCCATCTTATTCCTTGTTTATTCAAGTTTTACCAAAACCAGTGTTGAATTAAACTTTTAAGGGGCCGGAGCGGTGGCGAAAGCAGTAGGGCATTTGCCTTGCAAGTGCTAACCTAGGACAGACCAAGGTTTGATCCCCTAGGATCCCATATGGTCCCCCAAGCCAGCAGCGATTTCTGAGCTCACAGCCAGAAGTAACCCCTGAGCATCACCATGTGTGGCCCAAAAACAAAAATTTTTCAAATGGTTAAAATCATCTAACTTCACTGTTCACTCTTCCAGCAGCATACAAAAGAAATACAGCCATTCCATTTTAAAATCAAATGCCATTTCCTCTTTTACAATTTAGTCATCAAAGTTTAAGTCATCCTGTGTGTGGTTCTCATCTTCCTTCCCTTTAGGATACCTCGAGAGAGCAGAGCAGGTACTCAGAACTCTCAAGGCAGCCATGGGGTGGGCAGAGGGTCCCATATCCCTGTGGAGATGAGCAGCTACTACCTGAATGGCCCCTACATCATGGGGTCTTCCAATCTTTGGTCAGTGTGAAGTTCATTCTTTTCAACTCAGCTGTATGGGACCATTATTTTGGGGTTTTTTTGTTTGTTTTTGGGCTACACCCAGTGACACTCAGGGTTACTCCTGGCTATGCGCTCAGAAATCACTCCTGGCTTTGGGGGACCACAGGGGATGCCGGGGATCAAACTAAGGCCCTCTGTCCTGGATGGGCCGCATGCAAAACAAAGGCCCTACTGCTGTGCTATCACTCCAGCCCATGGGACCATTCTTGATTCATCTCATTCGCCCCATTCTAAGCTTTTAGCAAATCTGGCAACCTGAGCAGTCAGTGGCATCACTAACTGGCACTCCTTTCAACCTGATGCCATAGGAAACTTTATAAAGGTAAGTCAAAGTGAATTATTAATCTGTTAAAACCTGCAATGTCAAGGCTGGCGAGGTGGTACTGGAGGTACCTTGCAAGTGCTAGCCAAGGAAAGATCGTGACCGCGGTTTGATCCCCCGGAGTCCTGTCCCACATAGCCCCCAAGCCAGGGGCAATTTCTGAGCGCTTAGCCAGGAGTAACCCCTGAGCATCAAACGGGTGTGACCTGAGCATCAAACAGGTGTGGCCCAAAAAACAAAACAAAAAAAAACAAAAACTGCAATGTCTTTCATCTGTATTCCTCTAGACTGATCCTACATTACTTAAATGTCACCTTACTACAGAGGCCTTCCCTGACATTCCAAAGGAAAGTCATAGTAAGAAACCCTATTTTACGCCCTTCGCCAACCATTTTATATACTACTTAGCACTTAACCCCAACTCACTGGAAGTATATTAAGGACAACTTTGTTTTCTTACTGTTGTTTCTTGTTTGTTGAGGAAAAGATTCCCTTTACCAAATTAGGTTTTCCAATAAGGGCCACCTACAATGATGCTGTTTCAGTTGTCTCTGAAACAACCAGATGGACTGAATTCAGCAAAGTGCTCTACCACTCTGAGCTATCTCCTCAGCCTCTATGTTGGGTTTTTAATATCTATGTTTACTATGATAAACATAGTAAATGATCTTATGTTCTAAGATTCTGGAACCCCAGGTTATGATAGTCTTCTATAAGGGCTGGAGAGGGCTAGAACTGTACAATGGGTAGGGTGCTTACCCCAGCATCTCCTATACTCTCCCCTGAGCCCACCAGGAGTGATCCCTGCACATAAAGCCAGGATTACGTCCTGAGCACCATTAGGTATAGCCCCAAATATAAATTAATAAGAGGTGAGAAATCGGGGCCCGGGAGATAGCATGGAGGTAGGGCATTTGCCTTTCATGCGAAAGGTCATCGGTTCGAATCCCGGTGCCCCATATGGTCCCCCGTGCCTGCCGGGAACAATTTCTGAGCATGGAGCCAGGAGTAATCGCTGAGTACTGCCGGGTGTGACCCAAAAACCAAAAAAAAAAAAAAGAGGTGAGAAATAGTACAGCACCTACAGCATTTACACCTTGTGCACAGACACCCTGGGTTCAATCCCTGACACCACATATGGTCCCCTAATCACAGTCAGAAGTGATTCCTGATCAAAGAGTCATGAGAAAGCCTTAAATATCATCTGGTGTGGCTGAAATATTTTTTAAAAAAGGTAATACCTATAGTTGTTTCTGAGCTATTACTCCCTTTTCTTTGTCTTTAGTGTACAAATTAGAAGACACTGAGCATGCATCCAAAGTAAATTTTCAAGTCACGATCTGAACCAGAGATGTTCAAATAACATGAAAAATATTCATTAGTAAGTCAAGCGGTATTTTAATATTACTGAGCCCATTTAAACTGAAAGAAAAACAACATACTTTATACAGTTGAGTTGAGCACATAGTGAAGTTATAAAAATTCCAAATTATGAAAATCCTTTTTTACATGGTTTTACATATTAATTACTCTGGAAAGTTTTTGAACTCTGTTTAGTAGTAGATCTCCTTTCTTGATAGTTTCTTGGTACTGCCAGTTCTTGCTATCAGGTCTATAAATAAATTCAAGGGAAAAATGAATTATTTATTAGTCACATTACTCCATAACAATAGTTGACCTACTTTTTAAAAGGCACTAAGAGAACCCCCTTTATTCTGGACAATATTACAAAAGATACACAAACATAGAATACCTGTTGGTTTCCACTATTTCATTCACTTTATCTATTTTGCAATGTAGTCTCCCAGCAGCAATAAATCTGGAGAGTTCCCTAATTGAGAAAATGAGGGAAAGTCTTAATCATTAGCTTGTAAATTTATTCTTACAGTAATATCAACTACACGAAATACACAACTTGGTTGTTTTTAAGGTAACGTCATTTTACCTCCAGCTTAAACTACAGAATATGTGATAATGGAGAAGATCTCTGATAACTTTCAGGATTACCCCCCAAAATTAAGTAATCTATCAGAATAACTATGACCACAGATGGAATATAGGCATCAAAGAGAAAACCATTTTATAGCAAATCTCCAGATATAGACATGTGCATAAAAACTTTAAGGAGTTAAAAAAAAGTAATGAAAAAAAGCTACCAGGTCTGGAGAAAGAAAATATTATTCCCATTTTCCTTCCATTTTACCTTCAAAGAAAAGGCTAACTTCAGGATTTCCAAATTACCTTTGAGAGACTTAATTCCCTACAATGAATTAAAATCAGGCTGCAAAGATATGTTAATAGTGAGAAAGATGATTATCTCATGACCCAAACCTTGATTATAATAGTTATTGATCACATTTATATATGTATGTATGTATACAAACACCCACAAACATATAACAACATATACGGACTTTCAAAAACCAAAAACAAGTATCAATAGTGAAACTACATCAATGATAGTGTACTGTACCACAGTAGAAAAAAAATTAAACGATGAGAAATACTTAGGGGGGTTGGGGAAAAAGAAAGCTACCTGTATTAAAGTCAAATTCCAAATTAAAATGATTTACTAAACTATGCTTTTGATGATTTAAAGGCAGGGGCTACAAAATGGTAGGGCTTAATTCCTAAATTTTATCAAAATAGATTTGATCTAATTACCACAAAGTCCATTCCTTTGAAAAAAGAAAACAAAGTTATGCTATTGGCTTTATGTAAAAATTCTTGCAAAGCACTAATCTCACGTCTGTTTTCCAAGTACTACTTAAATAGCTGTACCTCCATTTTGCAATTACAAAATCTATTTAACTATTACCAATCTTACAAGGCTTAGCCAAATCTACAAATC